>JAXQGX010000398.1:0-15001 GCA_037040455.1 Irpex sp. P115-07
TAGAAAAAATAAATAATTTTCTTACGTCCGCTCTTCTGAGACTCAAAGTCTTCCAATGATTTGGGCCAAGTTGAAGATACCCCGGCTGAGTAGCTTAACCCCGGTCTTCATCCTAGCTCTCTTCGTCAGCAGCACCTCTGCAGCTCGCGTCAATGTTACCGTGGACGACGCAGAGGTTGACAATGGCGTATCTCGTATCACCTACAGCGATCCAACAGCTTGGAAGCAAGGGAATGGATGTACTACTTGCGCTGCGCATCCCTCTTCCAGTGACATGCTCGACGGAACCTGGCATGATACTAGTTTCCCGACTAACGGCACTCAAGCGGATCTGAGGAATGCAACCTTGTTGTTCAACGGTAAATATCTATTATGGCACGAGATCATTTGTTGATTCCAATCCCGCTATTTAGGATCTGCGATATATGTCTTCTGCATTATTTCCCATTCCCTTGACAATCCGTTTGGTAACTCGGATATGACGTTCTATATCGACGATGAAGTCGTAGGCAATTACACTCTGTATCCCAGTGGCGATCCAACCTACGATTACAACGTCCCCGTATACACGAATACTTCGATTAAACCCGGAGCTCACTCGTTCAAATTGCAGGGCGGGAGTGTCGGAGGTGCATGGAGCATTGTACTCCTGGATTACATCGTGTATACGTACGTATTTGCTAGTGTAGTGACCGGGTTACAAAACTAACTACGGGGCAATACAGTCAAGATAGTGCAGATGTTGCCCAGCCGTCTAGCTCCTTATCTTCGAAATCCAGCGGCTCTCCTTCGATAAGCCGGAGTAAGGTCCCAGTCGTCTCTGCGTCCTCCTCTACTCCCATACCCTCCTCATCGTCTTCTGCAACGGGGACACAATCCAACGGTTCGAAAAATGCTACTTCCTCCAATAGACGGACGGTTATCATCGCCGTCACTGTTTCTTGTTGTGTCGTTCTCGCAGGAGTCGTACTGGTAGGGCTGTTCTTCTGGCGTCGAAGACGCGCGGCTGGCACGTACGACCAGCATGAGCCAGACACAATGGATAGAAATGTGTCTAGCCATATGACGAATCCTCTCATGTCCGGGAGCTCTCTTCTGGGGCCACAATCACCTCTTAGTGGTACCAGGGAACGCTTACCTGTTCTGGCTTCATTGGGCGGTGGACAACAGCAGACTAATTCAATGTCGCCTTTCGGGATCGAACCCTTCATTGATAACCGTGCCCAGGGACAGGCAAACCTCGACCCCGAGGACCCACCTCTCGCCGCCGCTCCTGCGAATACGCTTGGCACGGCTTCCTCTTCACCAGATATGTCGCCCCTGGCTTCCGCTTCTACAATCGGCTCGTCCGATACATTTGCGACGACCGGCTCTCGTTCACCGTTGATAATCCAAAATATTCCCGTGGGGCAGTCTGGTACACAACGCTCGCAAAAACGGCGTACCTCAGGAGCGCAGCCTCCTGCGGGGCCTCGACGTCAAAGTACCTCTGGAACGCTGGCCGCATCGGCACCAATGTCCGAAATAGGTGAGGACCCTCCGCCAGCATATGAGGCAGACGAGGGTCCTCGTGTGCTGTGAGGGAAGACTGTGAGGGGTATAATTATCTGCTTGCTTACTTGTGGCGATTTACTTGCTCATTTTGGATATAGGAAGTCAATACTTATTATTATCAGTCAGTTTAATTGTGTGTCGTTCGTGAGTTTATTTCAGTGAGTTATGAAGGATTGAACCCTTGCTATTATGTTTCTGGCCTGTTTCCCCCATAGCATAGCATAGCTTCGATTGTCGTGCACTACCGTGACATACGACGCTGTCTTTGTATAATCTTCAAGATGTTTTTTTTTCCAATCACGGACCGGCGACTCCCGAGACCGATCTGTCTAACAACAGTGATCTGCACGGCCAAGGTATAGACAGGTCCACATTGCCACGTTCTTTAAATTTCGCGGTGATTGTGGGATTACCGCGGCAGATGCATTTCGTGGCATTGATGCCCTCTGTTGAGGCTGAAGTCACCGTGAGTGTCCTTACACTGGCAACCAAACGACTGGCCATAGTTTCATTTGTGTTACTCCCAGAACCACGATGGCTCTGAGTTGAGGCTGCACTCGTACTACAGTTATCGAAGCTTGATACTAACGACATCATTTGCACAGGACCGGACCTTCAGACAAGCCATGTTCTTGATGATAGATGGTTTCGATGATGCGGAAGGGTGAAGTCGCCACGTCGCATAAAGCTGTTCCGCACACAGCAGATATAGCTCCGGGCACCGTCGTCCATGTCTATTTTGCTGTTCCTGGCTCTTCGCAGGTTGCCAAGGCCTCACAAGTTTTGTTCAGCGCATGTAGAACACCGCGGACGTCCTCCTTTCCTTTCTACCCTCTTCTTAATCTCCTTCTCTGAGCTTGGCCCATCCTGGCCTGTCCCATCGACGTTCGTTACGACATTCGCATTTGGTCAGTTGCACACACACTACTACTCATTTTGGCAAGATCTTTCCAGGTTCCTCTATGCCACCTCGGCGAGCGCTCTGGATTGGATTCCTAATCTTCGCGCTCGTCCTCCTGTCGTCTACCTCCTGCTCGTGGGCGGTTCGCGTCAACATCACGGTGGACGATTCTGAGTCTGGTAATGTACTACCTAGCATTACCTACTCACCTCCCGACGCGTGGAATATCGGAAACAACTGCAGTGCATGTACTGCTAAACCAGCGGCTAGCGAGGCGCATGGAGGGACCTGGCATGATGCCACTTTTCCTGTCAATGGTTCACAGAAGGATTTGACGCAGGCTACATTGGTATTCAACGGCGAGTTATCATATTTTATTTCACAGATCTGCACTGCTAACCCGACGCACTTCTAGGGTCCGCCATCTATGTATTCTGTATCATCGCTGACTCGGTCATTCCCCCAACGGGCACATCTGACATGTCCTTTTATATCGACGGAAAAGTCGTAGGAGGTTTCTGGCATGCTCCCAGCGGGAACACGAGCTATCAGTACAGCTACCCGGTATACTCGAACAGCTCGCTAAGTCCTGGGATTCATTCATTTACGATGGTCGGCGGGCATATCGGAGGGGTAAAGAGCCTCATTCTCCTAGACTACTTTGTCTACTCGTGAGTTGTATACCCCACTCCAGAGGCTTCTGACTAACTATGATATAGTCAGGACGTTGCCTCGCCACCACTGTCATCCTCACTCAAATCTGACGCTGCGACTCCACCTGCGTCTGCAAGTATCTCGGGCCCAACTCAGTTGCAAGAAACTGGAAATGGAAACCATACACGGACCGCCGCAATTGCCGCTGCAGTTCCCAGCTGCCTTCTTGCACTAGCAGCTATTATCGCCGGTATAGTGTGGTACCGTCGCAGGAAGCGTCGCCAATCCCCTGCCCGCGTTGATCAACCAACAGAGCCGAACATTACGGAAGATCCGTCGTCAAGTGGCTGGGTTGAAGATGCCTTTGGTCGGCCAGAGGGCAGCGGCATATTCGAACATCCCTCATTGACACCGAAAGGTAGCATTCCCGAGGGACTACGGGGCGACCCCAATACACGCGGTGCTCCGAAGTACAGAAGGGATCGTTCTTTCACGGAGAGTTCGTCTGCATCAGCTGCCGGACAAAGCGACGCCCCGTTACCGAGACTGCAGCGACCAATGATACGTCCAACTGGGAGCGGGAGTGGAGAAGGTTCCTCCAGTTCAATCGTTGCCATCGAAATGACGAAGCTGGGAGGAAGAAGCGGGCGACATCCGTATGCAGCCCCTACCCCTGAGCCCGACATAGAGCCCATTGTAGACGAAAGCGACCGCGGGCAACCCATCGCAAGCTCCAGCAAACTGGACCAACCGCCCCTCGCGGGGCCGTCGCCATCTACCTCAGTTGGTCCATCTGCATCACAGATAGCACCTCCACCCTCCGACACTGCTGGATCACCCGCTACAACATCTGCGCCTAGCACGGTCCCCTCTCCTCTTACCTCCAGCTCTCTCTACCCCCTCGTGAAACCCCCTGCTCGACAACGGTCTGCCACACGACCGCTTCCGATGCGGCCTGTGTTGGAATCTCAGGCGCATGCCGCGCGGTTACGACGACAAAACTCGTCTTCTGCGACTTTGCCCACTACACCACCTGCCCCAGGAGCTGTGGATGAGGCTCCGCCCTCTTACGAAGCATCAAGAGCACCTCACGCTCAAAGATGAGTCATTGTCCAGAGCTATCTCGTTTTCTTTGGGTTACATGTAGGATACCGGGTATGTGGTTGCTGAAGTATCTTTTCCTTGGTCTGGTTGGCAGTTCGGACGGACTTTTACTACGAATGTATTTGCATAGCTGTAATTTATCAGTGAGTTCTTCTCTACAACTTGGCGTTACTGTAGAGCAGTCGTCCATTGTCTCTCGTTTTAGATAGATGCATATGGATTTGTTTCGTTGTACCGTACGCTATAGCTTTAGTTACTCTACTTGGTGTACCTCCCGGATTTACGTTCTACTTACCTGTTCCCACCCGTGACCCCACACGTCTCACCTCGTTCGCAGAGAGAGGAATGTCGCCCAGCGTTCGACGTCAACAACGGTAAATCTTACTGACGGTGGATCCTGAGACTTAGGCGATGAAAACAACGTTCATCAGCCTTCACTGAAGTTGAACATCGGTACTAGTACCTTGCATTGTTTCATCAGCTGATAAACACAAATCAGCCACAGAATCCCTGGTGCACTGTGGAGCAATCAGGAGCATGCCTCTCCAGACGAGTTACAGCTTGAGGATTGTTCAAGTGAAAAGATGATCGATGATCTATGACCACTAAAGATCACAGAAGGCCCACCAGTACACACAACTCCGACCTGTCCGCAGTTCCTCAGATCCGCCTCGACTACGGCCTGTTCGCTCGTAACTTTCAGTGACCGGTGACCTACGGAGCGGCACCGACGCAACATCCCAAATTGACATCCCACTATGACTTGCATACTTCCATCCAATCCGACATTAGTATATCCCTACGATCTTCCGGGGAACCTAAAGTACATGCTCCAACGTGGTATACTCCGCGCATGACAAAAACAATATCCATAAAACCAAGACATGCATGTAGATGAAACAGAGGACTCATCCAATGACACCAAACACTACCAATGTAACTCAACGGCCAGCAAACGGAGAGCTCATCGACGATTGCACTTTAGAAGACGGCGGTGCGGACGACTTCTGTTGCGTATGATGGGAAGCAGAGAAGTCGAGGGGATTCCACGGAAGGGGGCTCGGTTGGAAAGGAGGGACGGAAATGATAGGAGTGTCCTGCTCCGGAGGGTCAAGATTTATAGTGACCGTGGACGCGTCAGAAGAGATGGATTCCTGTGATCCACGACGAACGCGGAAGATAGGCGACGTATTCCTTTCAGCAAGGTTGGGTTCTACCAAGGGAGGCATCAAGGCCAGATAATCAGGATCTGAGTACGTCCAGCCCCAGGAGTCAGGAGGGGGTGCTGGTGGGAGTGTTAGAGTCTCTGCGTTTCCGCGCTGGATCGTTGGGTGCCTGTTCGGCTGGCGAGAGGTGAGAGCTTGTGCACGCATGCGCATGTGCGTTAGGCTCCGCTCGTATTCCTCTTCTTCGTCAGTGGGTATCTCATTACCATCAGCATCGAGACGTGCTAGCATATGTAGCTTGCGTCAGTTGACGTTACTCTAGATTCATACCAGGACTCACCCCAAGCGCGTCGCCGTCGTGAGGATGGATGAGGAGGCAATCGACGGTCTGTGCGGTTTGGCCATAGGTAATAAGCCCTAAGCCTAGGCTCTTCATCCAGAGCGGTATCTTCACCACTTCTGGATGGCTCGTCTTCTCGAGTAGGTGTGTCCGGCCAAATACGAGCAGGAGATAGCGCAGCCCATCGACTTTGTTGATAGCCTATATACTGCTCCCTCTGCTCGGCCGTATCGAATGTTGGAGTGTCGATACTGTTGAATATAGGTGAGCTTTCTCCTGGATTGAGACGCCTCCGTATGCGATATGAACGTCTATTCGCAGGATCGTCTGTTTCGTCCTCAAGCTCCGGTACCTCCGTGGCATTGCCTCTCCTATTGCGTGGAAAGAGGCTCAGATCAGAGGGGGATATTGTCGCGTCTCGAGGTCGATCTCCCTGTGAAGCCCTCAGCGAGATGACGATCCCGCTCGTTCCTTCTGCGTCACGTGGTCTCCGTTCTCTCATATTTTGTCGCCAAACGGCGGTACGATCACGAGCGAACCAGCGTCTTGCCGTGGAATCCATGGGTAGAGAAGACCCATCTGTCGTGGTAGACGAACTCCCAGCTCCTCCCACGGTGCTACTCGTAGGATCCTGTCTGAAGGTACGTGAAGAGGCGAGTAATTGCTGCTGCTGCTGTGCGAGCAGGGCTAGACTTGTATCCGCTGCAGTCATGAAATCACGCACTTCCGAGCGAATGGTATCGCTTGCTGGTGTTCGTGCAGCACTTGCCCGTGCTTCCACCCGCCGACCGAGGGAAGTGGATGCGTCAGTGGAGTGGGATGATGAGGCTGCAAGTCTGGAAGGTCGAGGGAAGTTGTTGAAGACACTGCTACGCCATTGCGAAAGGTTATTACCAGACGGGTTGGCCGCGTGACGCGAGGGAGAAGTGGTCCTGTGAAGTGAAGGCCTGGCTCTCGGCAAACTATTGTCCAGCTCCTCTAGTCGGCCTGCCAATTCCGTGAACCTACGGCGAATGGTGTGCAAAGGCGATGGCTGACCTTCCGAGCTGAACATATTAGTTGTGCCCTCTGAAGGCAGCACAGGGTCGGCTGGGGTAGCTGAGCCACTCGCTTCTGGCGTAGGCTCGGGTGCAACAGGGTTGCTAGAGAGCACAATCGCAGAATGACCCGGGCCCATAGCTGTAGTGGATGATTCCGAGTCTTCAGTTCTGGAGGACATCGTATCCAAGTGTTGACGAAGTCGGAGGCGTAGATCTAGGAGTCGTTCGTAGGCAGACTCGATAGCGGTGGATGCACGTCTCAATGACTGCTGAGACTCTGAAAGCGACCGTAGAACAGTGGCTTCAGTCCGAAGAGCTTGGTTGTGTAGCTCACGCAGCCTCTCTGAGAAAGATTGCTGTGACGTCGCAGGGGGCTGCTGGGTTGTCAAAGTAGAGGATCCGGGTACTGGTTGTGGAGACAGAGATGAGACGCAGGTTGGACAAAGGCAAGAGGCGGAGTCTTCAGAAGGAGAAAGACAAGTTAGACTAGCGACAGCAGAATGCAGAAAGACTCTTCCTGACGCGGATCTGACCCAAACAATGGTCTTCCCATGTGTCGAACGACGCTCCAGCCACGACGACCTCACCCTCCTTCACTACAATAATGGAAGCAGCGGAAACAATAGCGTAGCCGCTGAGTTGTAGTTGCTCTTGAGAGACGTTTGCAAGATTGGAGTATGCCTAGTCAACCAAGAGTAAGAATCGATATTGGTTGGGACGACCCAGGTGGTGGTGGAGGTAAGAGTACCGAAGTCCCACGGCGGCAATACCCCTCCCGTTCATCGCCAGAGGCGCATCAAACCTTCACTTCGGTAGAATCGGTAACGAGTCTGTGCTTAGTAGGATACATGTTGCTTTACCGTTGATAAAGTTACTCACCATTGATGGGTTGCATTATTTGTTCAGCATTCACCGAGTGTGAAGGAGACAGAGGAAGTTTAAACAGATTAAATACAGTATAACTACTCGCTCTCATCCTCATCTTCATCCTCACTGAATTCCTCTGCCTCATCGTCGATGAAACCATTCATTTTAAACCCTCCAGCATCACTATCATCGTCATCGTCATCTTCTTCCTCGTCGTCCTCCTCTTCACTATCCTCCTCTTCATCGTCCTCTTCATCACTCTCCTCATCCTCTTCCTCCTCATCGCTCCCACCAAGCTCAACATCTTCAACGCTCCCAGCATCATCACCACTCTCAACCTCCACATCCATACCCTCTGCCTCCTCACTCTCGCTCTCCCCCTCAACATACCGCGCCACCTGCTTCTGCGCCTGCTTCTTCTGCTTACCCTTGCTCTTGGTGCTTTGCGGAACGGGAAGCGGCGCAGGCGCAGCAGACGAACGCAGCTCGATCTGCGAGATGACGAGATCGAGTCGGCCGCTCAGGGACAGCAAACTCTGCTGTAAGGCCAGTCGGGAGGTGAGTGTTGCGTGCAGGCCGGAAAGGCGAGCCACGAGGTCGGGCATCTGTCGCTTAGTGTGAGCAACTTCGTTTGTCAATATTGAGCAAACAGAAAAAACGTACTGTCAACAAATGACCTCCGTGGACCAACAGCACCGCTCGAACCCATCTGACCAACCCAGTTCCTCGCTGAGCCCCAGCACCCGCACCACCACCTTTCCCCCTCCCAGCGCCCTTCCCTCTCCCAAGTCGTTCCACACACGCCGTAATAAGCGGAACAGCCAACTGCGAAGGCAACCTCCTCACAGTATTCTGAATGAGCGTCGCGTTCGTATGCGCCAAACACGTCTCAAGCAACCCAGAATCCGAGGAATGCAACGCCTGAATGAGGGTACGAGTCAACGAGGAGGCCGGGACCGTTTGCAGAGGCGGTCCGTCCGCCTGTTGCGCCGATTTCGACGCCTGCGCTTCGTCGTCCGAGTCGGAGGTCCTTTGCACCGTGGCATCTCCACCGCCCAGGGCAGTAAGCCTCTGTCCGAGACTTAGTTCGGCGAGATCTGCGTCGAGTTCGCCTTCGATGTCACGATTGGCTAGGTCGTCCATTGTGGCATCTTGACCGAGTTCGATGCCGGAACGGACGGCTGTTGAGCCTGATTCGGTGTATCGCTGAGGAGTAGAGGTCTGCGGGGGATGAGATGGTGCGCAGGCCATTGAGGTTCAATATGAGAGATCTTACAGTTGTTGTTTCTGTCTCATTTCGAAGAGCAGCTCCGGCAGCTACAGAAGCGAGACTGATCTCTGACAAGAACTCGCCTTCCGCATCAAGGTATTCCTGAACGAACAGTCAGTTCTGTAGTCTGCTGAGCCATAGTAAATCAGACACATACCACTACGTCGAACACAGGCCTTACACCGCCAGCCAATCGCGCAACTCGCACCTTGCCATCCGCACCAGCAACAAATCCGGCTGCAATAATCTGCGCACGAGCAGTATCTGCACCTTTCTTCGGCGGGGCAGCGGAAATGGTCGATTTCGGTGCCAACGTCGGTACCTTCGACTTCTTTGAGGGACTGGGCGAGGCAAGATCGGAGGGAAGGGGAAATATCGATATTCTGCCAGATGCAGAAACGGCGAGGAGGGTTTGGGATTTTGAGGAGGACGAGATGCTTGGGGGTGTGGAGAGAGCGGTGGCACGGACTTCAGAATCCAAAGGTATTGAGGCAGCTACCTTACCTTCTGCTCCCGAGGTTTCTGGTACGTCCCATACATAGATGAACCGGTCGGCCTCTGCGCTTGACAGGAAACGGGAGCGATTATCCCATTGTAGGGATTTCACAGATGAGGCATGACCGGTGAAATTAGAGACTTTCTGCAGTTTTCTCGTCTCGCCTGACAAATTCGTAGATCTTGAGGCGGAGAGTAGCTGGATTGAGTAGTTGGCGCCAAGTAGTTCTACGTCTTCTGAATCCTCTGGGGACAAGGGCCTGATGGAGAGACAGGAATACGGCACTCGCTCGTCACTTTTCCACTGCTCGACCACATTCCCCTCCTGCAGATCCCACAGCCGTACCACTCCATCCGCGCCTGAAGTCCAAACCTGAGTAGCCTCCGTGCCTTCAGTCGTATCAACCGCCACGGATGTGATAGCAGCAGTACTCGAAGTATGTGATATTGATTTGACGACCTTGCCGTGAGCGGGAGAGTAAAGAATGAGCGAGCCGTTCGAGAGACCGAGGATAATTCCTGCTGGTGGCAGCTTCGTGCTCGCAACATCGCCCTGCTGGTTTTTGCGCTTTCGTTTTCGTTTTGGTTCGCCCTCGCTTGCAGTGTCATAATGAGCCCAACATATTGAAGAAACCCGAGCCGAATCCACAACGTGCTCAGCGACAGCTTGGCCAGTCGTAGTGTCGTATACGCGCAAGCGATGCTTGTCCACCGCTAATGATAGGAATGCAAACAAGTCTCCCTGCGGAGAAAAGGAGGAGAAAGCGTGCGAGGAGGAAGCATCCTCGACCGCGGGTTGCGAGAGTGCAGAGGTCGCTGCAGGCCGGCCTTTCGGTGGTTTATTGCGCGGTTTTTTCGATTTTGAAGGTGTAGATGCCATCGTTCTTTTCGAAACTATAGCTGGTTTTAGAGAGAGAAGATGCAGGGTGTAGGACGAAAAACATACCCGTTTCAGGCAGCGGACCCAGCAAGGACTTGGACAAGTTCTGGGCGCCTTTCCAAAATTTCAGTTCCTATTACGGGCGCACGTGGCTCAAGGTTAAATCAGGCGCCCATTGTCTGTCGGCCATGAAAAGGCGCCCGCTGTGAGTCTTGTTTAAACGGGACCAGAGTCCTTGTCCTCGTCCCCGCCGCTCTTGTCCTCAATCCACCACCATCTCTGCTCGTCTGGCTCGTACTCGAACGACTTTAATTGTTGCTTAGTCTCTCATTTAACCGATCTCGCGCTCAGGCTCTCAGGACAAGATGAACTACGTTCAGGTACGTGCACCGACTTCAAGATCTACACAGAGTTTAACATTTTGTTTAGCTCGAGAAACTAGGTATGAATAGCAACATTTCAATATGGAGGATAACAGTCTAATTAGCGGATAGGCGAGGGTACATATGCAACGGTCTACAAGGTATGTAGGACACCGCGCCTCTTTGACTCACCCCTCACTCATGTCCCGACGCAGGGTCGTTCACGAACCACAAACGAGATTGTGGCGCTCAAGGAGATTCACCTCGATGCCGAGGAAGGCACCCCATCTACCGCCATCCGTGAGATCTCGCTCATGAAAGAGCTCAAGCACGTCAACATCGTGCGCCTCTACGATGTCATCCACACCGAAACAAAACTGGTACTCATCTTCGAGTATTGTGAACGGGATTTGAAGAAGTACATGGACATCCATGGCGAGCGTGGGGCTTTGGATCCCGCCACAGTTCGCAGCTTTATGTACCAACTCCTAAAAGGCACTGCCTTCTGCCACGAGAACAGGGTTCTTCATCGCGACCTTAAGCCTCAAAACCTGTTGATCAACCGGAAGGGAGAGCTCAAGCTCGGTGATTTTGGTCTTGCAAGAGCGTTTGGTGTACCAGTTAACACGTTTTCCAACGAGGTGCGTATAACTGCGTGTCCATATATGCATTGTCCTAACGCTCAACTCGGCCGAAGGTTGTGACTCTGTGGTACCGCGCCCCAGACGTTCTTCTAGGATCCCGAACGTATAGCACTTCGATCGACGTCTGGTCCTGCGGCTGCATCTTCGCAGAGATGATCAGTGGAGTTCCTCTCTTCCGTGGTCGAGATAACCAAGATCAACTCCTCCACATCATGCGTATCATTGGTACGCCCAGTGAAACCCTTATTCGCAGGATAACTTCCGAATCGGTAAGTATTCTCGCATTCCATTATCAGCATACAGCACTCACGCATACTTCTATCAGGGCGACGCGGCAGCAGCACAAAAGCAATACCCCCGCTACCCCAAAATGCCCTTCAGCTCAATCATCCCCAAAGCCTCCCCCCAAGCCATCGACCTCCTCGAGCGTCTCCTCCAATTCGATCCTCTCAAGCGCATATCCGCCGCCGAAGCCCTAAACCACCCATACTTCACCGCCCAGGGCCAGCTACCCTACCCGATGCCCACCCCCGGCTCCATGGGCCCTCCGCCCTTCCCTCATCAGCCGATCTCGCAACAGCAAGCGGCGGCCGCTCAGCAACAACAGCAGCAGCAACAGCAACAGCAACAGCAGGCTCAGGCGCATGCGGCTTACCTTGCTCAGCAGCAGGGTATCCAACCTGGTGTGTACCCGCAGGGATCGCAGGCTCAGCCACAGCAGCAGCAGTACATGCAGCAGTATCAGTACTCTGGTGGTAGCCGTTGACCTTGAGCGTATATTGTGCGTGGTTGCATGGGTATATGGTTTTTCATTCTTCTGTAACGCTGGACCAACGATGTCTTTATGACCCTCCGAGTATTCTTCATCCAGGATCAGTCTCGACTCTCGAATTTTTTTCTTTTTCCTGTAATATTGTCTCGATTCCTTCCTCGTTCCAGAGTTCTGTATGTATGATGTGAATTCCCTAATAGTGTATACTGGTCTCTGTCTGTTTGTCCATTTGTCTTCTGTCTCGTCTGGTACTTGTCATACGCGTAGCATCCCATGTCATATCTGCAGAAGAAGTTTTGTCGCAATCATATCGATAGAATTATAACGTGTACTACAATATAACCCCTCGGAACAGAGACTCGAAATGAGGAGTGATCAACTGGACAGTGCACACTTACGGCTAGGCTTTGCGTTTCGTCCTTCTTTTGGTAGAACGCGTAGGTGCAGCTTTTTCTTCCTCTTCCTCTTCTTCCTCTTCCTTGACCTTTTGCACTGCAGCTTCGGTCTTTCGACGCGTCGAACGGCGTGTAGCTTCGACAGGTGAAGCCTCGAGAGAAGACGTTTATCAAGACAAGAACCACACACACATCGACTTTGGAGGGGCTAACCTTCCGTTTCGTGCTATTCTTCGCCGGGGCCTTCTGCGCCTCATCATCATCATCACTTGCTAGAGATGTCAAGTCACTGTCCTCCTTCTCAACATCATCGTCTTCTTCCTTCCAGTATTTTGGCTTCGCCTGTACGGCTACGATCAGCACCGTAGCCTCAGAAGTCGCAGCGCTCTTACCTTTCCTTTGCCTTTGCGGCTCTTGTTCGGCAGTGGTGTACCACTCGGGTGTTGGAGCTCTACGACGAACGCGGACGTTCTTCCGCCGACTGTGAGGAACTTGATAGACGCAGGTTCACCTGAAGGCTGGTGTCACAGACATCAATGAAACAGACCATGTTTATCTACACAGAAAATTGGCTTACCAGCAGTAATGTATGCTTCTGCTTCTTTCCCTTACCCTACACGTGGGAGCACAACCGTCAGCATGGGCGCACGCATGGCAGTGAACTAATATAGGTTTGCCACGTACCCAACGATGTTTAAACAGCCAGTCTTCAGGGAACTTGGTGTCGTCTGCATTAGCTTCTACAGCCACTTTACAAACGTGTTGAGTTTGGTGGTGAAGAGCGGCGAGTTCGTCTCCGCTGAGCGTGTTGCATCGACGTCTGGGGTGAATACGCGAGTGATACAGGATCTCATCTAGAGAATACACCATTACTCATTAGTGAATTTTGCTCATTGTATACAGACCGACCGAGATGCGATGGATACCTGCGACCCAGTTACCGACGCCAGCACTGAACGACTGATCAAGCAGAAGAGCCTTGATAGGACAACTGCGCTTTAGCACCAGAGCCTTGAACTCTTCAAGCTTTGGCATGCTTAGGATAGGATCAAATCCGAGTGCTGAGATAGGTGGCTCGTCTAGTGGCGAAGCGCACAGACGGATACGTCCCAGTCTTCTCGCGTCCAGGAAAGCAACTTGAGTGACGTCCCCTGTCGTTCGGTGTTTAATGTGCAGAATGAACTAAACTCCGAGTCCGCATAAGTACTCAGTAGTTAAATAGCAGATGGACACTGACTTTCATGAATCTGGGTGGCCAATCTGTAGAGGCCTTACGTGGGGTTTCTTTGTAATATGTTGCCAGCTGTCCCTTTACCTTCGGAAATCACGCAACTTCAGTATCCTCACTTCCTAGTACAGCATTGTGCAACATGATGTACCTGCAGCATCCCAGTCATACCGAAGTGCATAACAGGCATCTTACCCTCTCCATTCAGTTCCATGTAAAAGACCTTGCCTCGAAAAGTTGAAATCAACATGAGCCACAAGACTGTCACACAGACGATACGACTCGGAACCTGGGGTTCTCAGCGTACCTACGCACCATAACGCGCGACATTGTTCACGATGCGTCCCTTGACAGTCTGAGCCTTCAGGAAGCGTAAGTGTCTGTTGTCTTACGAGCTATTTCGGTACTGACAAACTCAGTGTACGTCGTCCCCGAGTAGACAATTGTGTCTTCAGTCGTCTCGACGTCAATAATTTCATTATTTTGTGTGATGTCTCTAAGGAGCTTCGCCGCACGTTCGACCTCTTTACTTGAAATCGTCATCGTATACATATTTATTGAGATGAAAATCATCTCTTACCTGGTAATTCTGGCATGACAGCCAAGTTGAGCTTAAGTAAGTAGAGGACGTCCGACAGCCACTGTCAGGTACCGCGTATACCAGTGGTGGCAGTTTCAAGTTATTTAGTACGTATTATCAACTCGCGCTGTCTTTCGGCGTATGCCGCAGCCTGAGTACGGCCAGTGGTAGGGACGCTCGTCTGAATCGTTGGCAATGTCCACTCGAGAATATTCCCTCGGTAATGGACAGTCTGGCTGGCGAGACTGGGTGACCGACCCTCGATAAGCTTCGGTGGCTTACAGTGAGTGCCATTATACGCCATCCCTGATCCCCCGGTGTGTGGTGATACCTCGAGGATGCCTATTTTCAAGTTTCCTTGTCCGAGGCTTGTGCCCTGCAGCGTTCATGTCGCACGTTCATATTTTCATCCCATTTACTCCAGAATCCAGTGTTTCAGATGGATGCCATGGGGGTAGGAGGAATAATAGGATGGTATAGAATACTACATGAGCAGTCCCTAATAGCTTCGAGCCTAAATCCCAAACTTGAAGCTCAACCATTACTTAGTGTCCGTGCCACTGTAAAGACATAAGTTTACCAATGAGAAACTCAGCCCCATTAAACCACTAAGCACGATGCTTCTACAGTCCGCACTTGATTATTTCAAACGCCTGTAACAAGGGTTAGTTTAGCTTCAAAGCCCGGAATTAATGCAATCGTACTACCTTCTCGCTAATAGCATACACCGTTTCCTGTAGGTTGGCACC
>JAXQGX010000399.1:0-14586 GCA_037040455.1 Irpex sp. P115-07
TCATCACACACTTACTGCCGTCAATGTACCAAGCTCTTCCTGACTCCTCTCCCATGGTTGCAAGCCTTCTTTCATCGTTGCACTTCCTTGTCTCCGGCTATCCCTCGCAAAGCCGCTATCTCGAGCACCTCCATTCCCTTCCACCCCCGTTCCTTCCAGAGTCTTCTCCGTCCAGGTCTTGGCTTCAGGAACTAGTAAGGGCGGTTAGGATGCGCAACTATTCCAGGCTAGAGAACCTCACAAGCCGCGAAACTTGTGGAGGTATACTAAAGGTGGCTGGGGCTCTCAAGGCTGCCCCCGACGCCCATCTGTCGCACAAGTACTCATACCCGATTGATCTCGTCCTTGAAGCAATGTGCACACTCATGGAATCTCTTCGTACAAAAGCGAGGGACACAAATTGGCTCGTGCTTCGAGTCGCTTATCGCGAACTGTCGTTACCCAAACCCTCCGATTCAGACCCGGCCCCGACACGATTATGGTTATATAAATCCTTGGCTCTTGGTTCGGTATCAAGGGCTGCTCATTCGGGAAAAATAGACCAGATAGCATTGCTTGATGCATGGATTGAGAGCCGCCGAGCTCAAGGAGATATTAGAGCAAAGGAAGGGGTTGAAGGACGGTGGACAGTCATTAAGCCGAAGCTGGGCTAGTAATGGCGAATGTTGGTCAGGAAGAGTGGTTATATTTGTATAGTATCATCGAGTACTCTATCTGTACTTTGCTGCTTTGTGTAGCTTGTGCTGAGCAAGTTATTCTAAGAATCCAGTGACCGTCTGGCGGAATAAGACGCATCAATTCCCACGATATATTATCCACAATTCCAATGCCAATACCGAGTCTTGACTTGTTCACTGACCTCCATCTCCGTCGCAGCAAAGAGCTTTGTGCTGACGATATCTCCTCAAGCATGCCGGTCACACGATCTCACACCATCGCTGAAGCTGGCCAGTTGTCTTTCCGACACAAGTATGCCGACGGGAAACTGGAAGAACTTGCAAAGCCCCCGACGCCGTGGTTTGACGACAGTCGCAAGCTCATTCGAGTCGTAGCCGACAAGGAACAACTCACCGTTCTGAATGCTATGTATCAGCTCTCTCGCTCTCGCTCTCTTGTGAAACAGGATTTTCTCAGAACGGCTGCCGAAACAGGACTGTTAGTTCCCCTCCGTTGTTCTCATACTCTGAACGGCACTAACACTGAAACAATATCATCAGTAGTGAGAAGTGGATAAGGAAGTGGCTCACCCGTAGAAAATACCCTCGTTCGAAGAATGCAGCTCTCGCCGCTGCTACAACGCAGGATGTGGATGGCGACTCAGTCACCGAAACCCCTTCAAGCAGCCAAACTGACAGCCTCTCCGCAACAAGCTCTATCTCTCAAGGAAACAGCGCAAACTCCTTAAGACCCTCAAATCTCTCTATGTTGGACCTCTTGACGGATATGTCGGCTCAGTCTATCTCTGCAGTGTCTCGGCCTGAAATTTCCCGCGCGCATTCCGCTCCAGAGTTGTCCTACCGGTCTCCCTCTTCTGGTAATCTCCCTGGCGACAATGCTGTTCTCAACTATGGACGTGTATATGCGCAACTTCTGGCAAAATCTCCCTCTCTTGGTTATATTCCTACAATTTTCCCTAAAGACCCGCCCCTGGACGGTGATAGCTCTCCATCTCTCAGCCCGTCGACTTCTCTGTCTATTTCAGATGCGCCCTCTACTCGTACTTCTTCAGCCCACAGCACTCTCCCCGCTATCCCACAGCTCAACGTAACGTCCAATGCGGAAGATGGTGGCGTGGAGGCCATGACTGTCCGCTCTATGCTACATCTTCTTCAAGAGACGCCTATTCTGGAGTATCCCCAAGAGCAAAAGAATCTAGACCTACCTGAGCCCTCGCAATCCGCATTCTTAGACGACAGCTTAGCTTATGGCTACAAATCCACCATGTTATCGTTCGCGCCGTCTTTGCAGTCTCACTCAACTTCTGTCATGCTCAACAATACGCTGCAGCTGCGATCCCGGCCATCGGTCTCGCATGGCATGTCTTTCCAGCCTATGCCGGTCTCGTTCAAGACACGACTTTGCGACTTGACTGCCTTGTCTAAGAGGGTCCGAGCGGTGTCGCTAGAAGATTCCTTGGCATCGGCGATCAACTCTCAAGCAGACGGTATGCGATTGCACATTCTAATGAGCATGAAACAAATACATACTTAGCGTTGTTAACGCAGGAAGCTTCAGCAGCGACTCTTCGCTCAGCTCAATTCTTTCTAGCCAAGCTGTCTCTGAAACTGACAACGAACATGTCAACCCTTGCATAACTCCCACGGATAGCGCCACGTCGCTCTCGTATCCATACGATACTTGCGACGACAGAGAAGAATACAACACGTGCAGTAGGAGTCCTGGAATACTGCAGTAATGCGCTCGAACTTTGTCTCCTCAGGCTCTGCTGTCGTCAACCTTTGTTTTGCATGCATATTGTCTCACGCTTTCGTTTAACTCTGTTTTCTTGCACCTCGTCTGATTGTTTACTGCCCTCAAATGCCGGCTGTCCCAGTCAATCTGTCCATTGACCCTGGACCCTAGAGCTATTATGATACCCTGTAACCTATTGTACAACAATAGTCTAACAAACCCTCGAAATATCCTGCAAATGCGTTTAAGAACGTTGAGTGATCATGTCTACCATCAACATTTGCCCTCTCCGTTAGTCTGATGTGAGGCCAGCTATGGTAGCGTTCGATTGAAGCCCCCGGGATCAAAGTCTGACCCTATTCTAAATCTCCAGACGTCCTTCCCCGAAGCTGCCCACAACGTCGTCGCAGCACCACTCGACTTTGACTCTTGGACTTGTAGACTCACTATCGGGTCTTTGAACGTGTGTCGTAACGGATGGACCGCTGAGTAGTCGACTTGAGATATCCTTTGTTGGGAAACTAAAGAGCTTAGGCCGGGGTGCGCTGGTACTTCTATTGGGTATGGGGATGCAGTAGAGCGGAGTGACCATGCACGTAGACGATTGTCCTGACCAGCCGCGAAGAGATACGAGGAGCAGGGAGAGGTGGTTATTCCCTGGACGTGGCCCATTTTAGGACAAACTGCACAGAGAACTAAGATGGGGGACGCACTAGTTTGGTTGTGTAGGAATTGACATGACCTTGGAACGAAGTTAGTGGGGATTCTGTCCTAGGAAAGCGTAGGTCGAGGAGTTCGAGCTGTCAACGTAGGGAGTCAGTGAGTTTGCACATGAACGGAGAGCGTTCAAGGGTATAGAATGGCACGTACGTCCCCTCTGATGGTGCTCACAACCATCTGCCATTCATTAATCACGTCCACGTGAGTTATAGAGCGTGTCTCCTTGGTAAATCGCTCGCCGAACAATGGCTGGCCTTTTCGTTGGGTATTGACGCGGATGTCGAAAGCCTTGATCGAGCCGTTACGCCCGCCTGTATATACCTGCGACTGCCGCGAGAAGGTGTTCAAAGCTTGGAAGTAATATTCAAAAGGAGTTTTCGTCATACATCTTTCTGGCATATTGAGAGGACGTCGCTTCCCGTGTTCAATACCTCGAAGTGCCAGCTGTACTCGACATCAGGGAAGACAAGGCCTCGGTTCGCAGCGCCTGGAAAATATAACCCAGGAAGCGTTTAGTTGGAGATATAGATAGACGTGCTTGTCCTATTACCTATCGCTAGTCTACTCCCTTGTAGATTAGCTACACGGAGGTCGTGGGCTCGCTTGTCCGGTACGCCTACGATGGTCCACATACTGAATCCGACGTCAAATGGTCAGTCATAAATTTATGGTGAGAGTGGCTACGACTTACTCGGAATCGTGTGCCGTATTCTCGAGAGCTATCTTGCTGGACGGGCCGAAAGAGATGGCTCTGCGAAAGGTTGAGTCATCGGTCGAATGAGCAATATTTATAGGGTTTACACTCTGAGGGTTCCCGAATGACATAATGCAGTTACCTACATGGCTATTCATGAGATGTACAGGCCCTTTATACGCATGACGATCGAACTCACCTCCGAGCCGAGATACAGCTCTCTTGACGAGTTGTACGCAGACCCATGGGGGTCGATGCGGCAGGATTGCAGCCAGCCGCCCATATCACCAGTATGTAGTACCGTCAAACCATCTTCACTGCTTGCAGATGCCTAGTTGTAGCGTTAATATGCTGCCTCATACAGAGTCCGATGTAATCAGCGTACGTGAAAGCTAGAACAAGGAAAATCGCCAGAGTATACCATACTGCCCCTAGATAGACGAGATATAGCCTGGTTCATCGTATCGCTATGGTAAATATGCATTCATCAATGGCAACAAGGCTATATCCCTAGGAAAATCATACTGTTTAATTTGCTCGCGTTCCGCGAATGTTGCAGGAGAGGCGGCCCATGAAGAGGCAAGCCGTCTCCTCTTCCTGGGTCGCGCAACGCTGCCATTGTAACCAGAATAATTCCCCGATGAAGAGGAGCTGGCTATGGGGCCGGTGTGTGCGACTGGTATTACAGCAGACGAAGTCGGCTGCCAACCAAAAGGCTGCGTTGAGCGAGTTGTGACGGGAAAGTACCGTTGCCTGCTTTCATCCCAGTAAAATCCTGGTAAATCCAGGGGCATACTAGTTGCTCTTGCCTTTAAGAAACGATGTGAATAAGTCTAAAACAAACTTTGTTAAAGAGACTTACGGACCCAGGCTGATCGGTTCGTGGTAGTCTTGGATGAAGTTCGAATCTAGTTAAGCGCCACGAGGCCTTTGGATATCAAACCGTACTGATTTTGAAGCGAACATGATGGCATCTGAGAGACGGACTGCAGAATCGAACTGCAGAGCCGGACTCCTTTGAGGCCGGGCCAGCCGCTCTAAACATTATACTACCGTGACCACGAAGCCTCTTACATCGCACTGGCACTAGCGATCGTTCAAACAGGTCAGTACCCTTAGTTGATCATAGATTTTACTCATGAGGACTCCCAAGATTCGAGGCTATTCTTCATTTAAAGAAAGTTGTGTGCGACTGGCTTGTAATTGAAACGACCACATCGTGATTCATAGCCTCTCAGTCGGAACACCGACTTTCTCTCAGTATGACACTGTGGGGTTTGATATGTACGTATGCAGAGTGGTGGATGCGTCTACCGCCAATCTCCATGAATCTGCCTGCCTGCGATTGTGGCCTGATTTTGGGAATGCGCGTGCGGTAGAATGCGGTGCATCGTGGTACAGGATTTATTCCATGCATTTAGGCTTTCCATCAGCGTACCATCATGTCCGGCGAGGTAAAATATATTTAAAACGTCTACGGAGTACCTGTCACTGACAGTCTTTCCTTCAGATGCAAGAGTGCGTTGTGACGAATCCTCGATCAGCGCATGCAAAGTTAACAGCCGACCGATTTACCATAGATCCTTCGGTGTGACAACGGTCCCGAATGACGTCTGGTTCCAAGTATGCCTTTATCTCTCGGTCAAATCTCTGTACATGCTACGTGCTGTGCGTATATTCCTTGTTGCATTCCAGAAACTGAGGCCCTCATGCTGGATTGATCTATAGACTTCCCGGGAGTTGCGTGAGACAGTAGACTCGCGTACTGTCTGGCTGTCAGTCTTGACCGACCTGATGAGGATCAAGCCATCCGCGTACTCGAAACAGGACATAGAAGACATGTCTGACGCAGAGCTGCGCAAGGCGTCCCTTCGCATAGTCCTCGTCGATCGTGCCTATTCATCGCCGACATTACCACATCGTGAAGTCGCATTGTTCTCACGAGAGGACGTAGTGAGCTGTACCCAGACGCTTCTATTTCCTGGGGGCGAGCGTTTGCTCATTCTACGCGCGAGCGGCTCCTTCACGATTTATGATATCAGTGCAAGAAAGACAGTGGTTGATATCCCGCCGACCAATACACGCGCGAGCTCACAAAGATCTACCAGCACTGCTCAATTGTTCCCTACGTCTCTATACACCGGGCACATAGTGATACACTTGTCACGTAAGTGGTCACTTCTTGTGGTATTCTGGCTCTACCGCTCAACGTCTCTGCCTCGTAGCACCTTTCGAATTTGGCCGGGGTCCCGCCGTAGCGGAACAACTACGCGTGTATGAATACACCGCTGACAGCGTCCGACATATACTCACGGAGGAAATGCCGACCAGCGTCCTCCACTTCGGACACGCTTTCTATCATCAGGACGGTGTCCTTTCCATAGCACAGCTCCATTTACCGGACGCGAACGACATGAGCTCACTCGAGCTTCATCTGCGAACGTTCGTTGCTGGTGGGCGCGACGAAAGAGTGTTAAAAAAGTTTCGTATCGATGAACTACGGCCTGAGGTAAGCCTTGTAGACCATAGGTGTACACGCAGCTGAACATAAATTCATGACGTGCTCCCCACAGCCCAATAATGCACATCCAAGCTGGAAACTGGAGATTCTATCCTCACGATATCTGTTACTTCAAGCGAAGCGTCGAGCACTGCTATTCGACGTCTCTCAATCCCGAGGCCATGGTTTGACTAGGGAGATCACAACTCTTCACTCCATCTGGAGGAGCCCCGACGAAATCCGACTGATGTACTTGCCAGTCCAACCCACACCATATTACTATAGTGGCCACCGTCCATTTGTCCGTGTGGCCCTTTGGGCGGAGCCAGCCACATTATACTTCCTAGACGTTCCAGTAATAGAAGACCTCCAAGTTGATGACGATATCCCCTTGTCGCGAGTCGAGCTCTCCATACCAAACACAAGAGATGAAGATGGCGATACCACAATGTTCAATAAGATGTACCGAGGAATCAGTCATGGAATCCTGCGACTACCGCTCTACTCCTTCCACTACGTATCGAACCGCCCTCTTCCTCGGATGACTATCGACCAAGAAGGCTTGTGGGCATATAGCGCAATACGCAGATACGGAGAAGACAAAGGTGGCGTGATTGCAGGATGCTTGCGGCTCGGTAGGGAGGATGACTTGCAAGAAGTCCGTTTGGGGAATACTATGCAACCTTGGAAAGAGGCAAGTAAAGATGACGAGGCGAAGGAGCTGTGCGTGGACGACATCTCTGGAAGGTTCGTTCAGTTGAAACCGACCTACTCTGGTTTATCTGCCGTAGAATCTGCAGGGATTGTTCTATATACTCTCGATAACATAGAATAGTCACTCGGTGTCATTCATGCTGTGATCCAAAGTAGACCAGCGGTTGTTACTAGTACTACTACCATAGGCATGGGGAAGCCTGTCTGAGCAAAGTGAAATGAAGTGCTCCGAGTATTTGTGCGGGGAAGCAACGGCAACGATGGTCGTGAGAGTAGAATGCATATCGTGTAACCTTTGGTGGGTGCACTTCCCAGTCTATGTATAGAGTGTTTGGAAGGTGACTGGCCATGGCAAAGCCCTGTCGAGGATGCTGCGGACGGCGGGCGCTGCAAGACCTATGCAGGTTTCCCCCAAACGACTCGGACCTCGTCGTCGTATCACTCGACCTCCGCAGGCGGATTATCGTCCTGTACCAGTCTCTCATTTCCCAGTTCCTACTTCTCCGTTCCTTACAACGCTGTAACTGCTACCATGTCACCATCAACACCCTCAGCACCCGAACATTTCAGTCCGCGACCTTCCATCGACTCCCTCGACTCCGAAGCCGGCATCCACGAAGTCGACTCTTCGAGTGCTCTCATACTTGTCCCAGACCACAGCGACCACGATGAAATTAACGGCGAAGATCCGGCTGCTTTTGATTTTGTCAATAGCAGCGACGAAGACGAGTCGCCCGACGGGGAATCGCAGGATAATCTCTTCGAGAGGGGCTCAGCTGGCTCGTATTCTTCCGTACCAGCCCTCTCGTCCTTGTCTGTATTTCTATACCTCCTCTCTCCGCTTCTGAAGCTCGGTGCACTACTATCTCCATCTACCGGCGTACAAGGGCTCAAGATATCTCTGCCTGCCCTGTTCCTGTTTGCATGTCTCTGCGCTCTGACCAGACAAATATGGTACATGCTAGCGCGGTATGTGCGGCGAGCCGACATGGAGGAGATTGTACTACAAGCGTTCGCTAGAGGAGCAGGCAGGGGCAGGGATGGTGAGCGGAAACGACGGTGGATCAGACGTCTTGTTCATCTGTGTACGGGAACCCTCCGTGTGCTGCTCATCGCGTTGTACTTGAGAGGTGTGTCTACTATCGGCATTTGTCGCTGTATAGAAACTGACATTCGTTTGCACCAGCTTCCACCGACGCCTTAGCTCCTCTCTTTCCTTCTTATCTCTTCACTGCTGTATCATCCCGAGTGGTCATAACGCTAGTCTTGACTGCTATTGTCCTCCCGTTGTCGATATTACCCGCAACCTCCCTTGGTACACCTACTGTACTATGGCCATCTTGGATCTCCGTGGCCGCCTTTGTTGCCTGGGTCGCTGGTACAGCGTATGCTCACGGTCATGGCATATCTCTCATCCCACGGAAGGATTCCCAAGCTGAAGGATCACTCGGCAGCCTTTGGCAAGGGCTCAGTACGTATCCTACCCCTGATGCAGGAGCAAGAACTGACAACGCGTATAGGCATCACTGCATTCACATTCGCAACCTCGTCCACCCTGCCCCTGTATTCCTCACTTCGTACCTCTTCCAGTGGCTTCGGCTCATCGAAGCCGAAACGCTCACGGTCATTCAAACTCCTTTCCCTGAGCTCCATCGTCCTCGCCACAGCTCTCATCCTCCCACCAACTATATTCAGCTCCGTAGCCGCATCACCGGTAAGTTCACCTGTCCGCCCAATACAGGCTACAGCGACCGAACCACACTGACCTACCAGTTTCGCACTGCACTCTCTCAGGATGAGCCAGCACCCTCGGACGGTCGCACGCCTTTTGCGTTCAAGTGTCTCATGGGATTCTTGAGCGCGGCGACGCTGACGCTGGGTATCCCGTCTGTTCTGGTTACGGTACCTGCGATTCCGGTTCCGCTATCCGTGCGAAGATACGTGAACCAACTGCTTGTGTCAAGACTCGTCACGCTTGCCGTATCCTTGGGCATTGCGTTGTTACCGACTTCGCCGGCGAGAGTGGTCAGCGACGCCTTGATTGTGCTGGCGTTTTTGGGTACATTCACTGTTCCAGGTAGGATATTCCTCGCAAATTACGTCCGTAAAACACTTGCTGAATAACATGTAACCCAATCCTTTTTAGCTCTGCTGCACATCGTCATACACAACTTCCGTCGGCCACTATCCATCGTCATGCCTCCCACCACACCTCGCCCAGGCGTCTCTCCAAGTTTCCAGAGGAGCGATTCACATAACGACGAGCTTCTCCAACGGAAAGAACGTACCTTGCAACGCCGTCGGTTCACGAAACGTGTGTTCTGGGACGTTGGTGTCTGGGTGCTCCTGCTGCCTGTCGGCGGCGGAGGGCTCGTTTGGGCCGGAGGACGTCTCGCGGGGCAATGGTAGACGCTTCTCTATCTCCCAGTGGCTATCATACGATACCTGGCCCGAACATCCAAGGGTGTTCCGTGTGCGGAGGCGAAGAGTGGACGAACTCAGGAGAATCGGCTTCTGGTAGGAAGGTGCTTCCGAGGAATGTAAACGCGAAAGGGATCCTCTCCCTTCTCGCCGTCAAGATTCAAGGTTCAATATCCGATTGCTGGTGAATTTCCGATCGATATTTTTACAAGTATGCGCATGTATTCCGTCTCTCTGTTTCTTGAGTTCGTGTTAGACTCGGGTGGGGAGGATATCGTGGACCTTTTGATAGGTGTTTACTTATCTGTATTTGTATGATAGTCTGATAGGTCTAGCGTCCATCGACCGAGGTGGTGAATTGTATACTGCCTCAAAGCAGGCCTTCGACAACATTTCGCAGACAAACATTTTTCGCGTGAAGAGAAGAAACTCGCTAGCATCGGGTGATTATGCTATACTGTGCAAGAAAGTTAACGGTACCGGGCTCACACCTACTACTAATTACAGTACACAGGAACTCAAATATCCTTTACCACCCTCGGCTTCTTGCCGACAAACAACGCAACCTGCCCAACGACTCTAACCTCTACTTCTTCAAAATATTCCTCCAGTGCGCTTCTCAAGTCCTCTTCGTTATCCTCCCTGTTGTCGAAATCTCCATGCCCATTGGTCAACTTCAGCCACTGCCTTCCTAGCCACCAAGATGGCAGAGGATTCCCGAGGACCGTCGCGCCGTAGAGCGTTCCCTCCGGCTTGAGAGCTCCACGTAGCTTGGCGAACACCTTCGGTGCCTTCTCGGACATCTTCCCCGGGAGACAATGCAGCAGGTAAAACAGCGACACGGCGTCGTACGTCCCCTGCAAGTCCTGCGGGAGCGGGGTGAACACGTCGTGTACGAGTCCTCGAATACTGGCCTTGGGGAAGCCGGCTTGGACGAGCCTGTGGGTGGCCACGTCGAGTGTGTCGGGGTGCATATCGGCGAGTGTGATGTGGGAGGTCGTGAGGACGTGCAGGGAGTGAGTGAGGTAGTAGCCGGTGCCTACGCCGACGTCCAGATGGGCGGTCTTGCCGGCGTGTGAGGCGAAGAAGGGGAGCAGGACAGTGGAGGCTGGGCACCGCCAGCAGTAGGTGGTTGCGAAGCCGAGGACGAGCCAGTCGTATATCCTGAGGAAGGCGGTAGAATAACGTCTGGCTGATGGGTGCAGGTCGGAAGACATGACGGTGGTGGATGAGATGGATCAGAGTTGGTTGGTGTGGGGGATTCTCCTGCTTTTTGAGAGTGCTCTTTGTGAGAGCTATAGGAACAGGAAAATGAGGGTGAAATGCAAGGTCAGCGATCCCTCAATCCGTGTTTTGAGCCGAAGGATTTACTGACATATTCTGATTTTCGTGAGCATGCGTTTGAGATCTTGCATGCATCGGGGCTAGTCAGAAGGGCATATTAGATCTCTGGATTAGTTTGCCGTGATGCGCCGCACACATAAATTCCTCCACTTCAGGCTGCAACTTGGAGAAAGTCAGCGTGATGTGGCTATTTCTGGGAAGCTGTCTTCAAGCAAGCCTTCCATAATACACCGCTGCCCCTCTCTGACTAGATCTGACTGGTCGCCACCGCGAGCAGTATGCTAAAGATGAATAGATCATAGCCTTTTCTAGCAGCTCATAGCGTGTGGAGGGCGCTGCGGAGTTATGATTAACGAGAAATCGTCAGGGAGGCGATGATATCTTGCGTAACGAAGTGGATTATAAGATAAGCTTGCTACGCCGTCATGGCATCAAGCTATGGCCAGCTTACTGAGGGGCTGCGTATTCTATACTGGTAGCGTGTCAGGTGTTTGAGCCAACCGTCAAGATAAGAGACAGTATGGACTCACCTAACAACAACAACTTGACTCTTTAAAAACCGCGTGCACTTGCAGATCTCTGAACGAAGTTACCCGGTTGAGCCCATGAGGGCTTTTGAAACAACAGAGTACTGTAGTATTTTGGCTGGTTCACTTGTTTCTGCTCTGTTAGATGTGGTTTACCGGGCTGCAGATAAAGTCACGGACCACGGTAGTGGAAACAACTAACCACGACGAAAGTTCAAGCTTTCCAAGTTTATTGGAAGGACTGTTCCGATCAATGTGGTCTGATCCACAAAGCCTTCTTGTGGCGTCATCGCTAGAAGTGCACTTCGCTACTCGTCCAGTCGTGAAAATCAGCCAGCTCGGACGTCGACAGAGTGCATGGAAACTTCTTCACCGTCATCCAAATGCTTCGGTCAACACGCCAGCGCAATCACGTGTAGAGACGGCGGCAGTAAGTGATTGGGTGTTCATCTTATCGTGTCGTCAATAACATACATTTCGACTCTTCTGATAGCTGCCTCTCCCGGGCGATTCAGCATCGGCAGCTGAGCAAAATGCACGAGCCGTCCAGAAACAGTGTCCACCCTAAACTCCATCGACTCGGCCTCAATACCCTCGCTCGTGAAAGAGCGCAACGTGTTTCCCAGCTGTACCTCGGGAAGGGTGCGGCTGCTCGTCTCTATGTCAAGACGCATGTACCCTGGTGAGTCACCATGGCTTCCCGGATATAGCGGATAATCGGCTGTGTAAGACCACAGGCCTGTGCGAGCGAGGTTCCGACTCCTCCGTCCACGACGCCAGAACAGCTCTGGGAAATGTTGCATACGCACCAGGCCGTGGTTGAGGTCCCCGTGGATCTGATACTCGATTCTGGCTGGAGTGGGCGGCACTGGTACAGAGGTGGATGTTAATCGAACGGCAGATTCGTCATGCATCGGGATATGCAGGCTGTATAACCGTCCCTTGGATATCAGGAGCGCGCGAACTGCAGGGTGTCGAGACGTCCACCGTTTCGTGACGCTTACGATGGACCTTCCCAAATATGACAATGACGAGTCAAACTCGGAGCTCCAGAATGGGTGTAACACAGTCGGTGTCTCGGTAAGCTTGCTTGCTTGCGTTATGTCGATTAAATGAGCGGTACAGGGTGTACCTTGGGGACAAACGAGGACGTATTCGGGTGACAGTATCTCCAGTGATTCCCAGCCAATAGAAATAAACGGAAGCTATGTTAGACATGCATATTAGAGATAGCGAGTACACCGTAGGATGATACGTACTGATTCAGCTATGTGGAAATGAGTATTTTCCCTGATGTCACGACCATTCTCGACAGTACGCGTAGAGACCCCTATCAGCCTTGCATCGGATGGAGAAGAAGGGTAAAGTTGCGTTACACGAATTTTGTCTTGCTCATAGAATAGGTGGAAGCATGGGTCGGCGTCCGGGTGAAGTTCCTGCTCCACGAGCAAATGTTCTATACTATGACGAGTGTACTTGTACACTCGCAGTTCTCGCGACAAGACGTCCGTAAAAAAGTCTTCTGGGTTGTAATCTTGAAGACCAAACTATCAGTAAGGCTCGAGTGTAGACCGAATTGTGTTAACGAATTTGGCTTACCCGTGGCAACAATAGCAATATACCCATTGTATAGAGATGTAGGGTAGACACCGTGGATGTTTACATGTTGTGACCAGCCATCGTTGAGACTAGGGTAGGACATGACCGTTGCTCCAGTGTCAAGGCGGTAGACAATCAGCGATCCATCTTGTCCCAGAAAAAGAAGACGATCGCCACCAGGAAATAGGGCCACATCGGAGCATTCGGAAGTATCAATACTAGCAGGTATCGGTGCTTTCCTGTGAGGTAACTTCGGGGATCGAAATGCACGGTCGACTTTAACGATACGAATGGACGCCTCCCGCAACTCTGGAGCTGACATGCTTTCCAGATCCTCGCGGGAGTACGCGGCGTTCTTGATCTCTACGAGGTCAGACAACACGGAATGCCACACCGAGCGATCATCGACAATGGCGCGAAGGCTTTTGCATGTCTAGAATTCGATGAACGGTGAGGAAACAACTCGCACAGGA
The DNA here is from genome assembly GCA_037040455.1 of Irpex sp. P115-07. NCBI lineage: Eukaryota > Fungi > Basidiomycota > Agaricomycetes > Polyporales > Irpicaceae > Irpex > Irpex sp. P115-07. The sequence continues at coordinate 13,405 of JAXQGX010000399.1, forward strand.
TTTAATGGCGGCTTACTGCTCGTAGTGCATACAGAGATTTAATTGATAGCTTAGAGCATATGTCCAGCCATATGTCTATAGGAATACAATCGATGTTAAAGACATCACTGCATATCTTAGTTATCATCGAGTAGATCACGGTAGGGTAACTGCTTAGCTCACCTCATTGTAATCTAGGAAGAAGCTGGAAACTGGCACAAGAAGGGAAGGGGCGGATTAGCTGTTTGCAAGGATGATTTTAGTATGCTGGCATTAATCAGTATGTTACTCACTTGTCAGACGACTCTGTTTCAAGTCAACTATGACTGCTATGTGACAGTCGCATGCCAAGTTCAAGTTCGAGTAGCTTCAGGGTTAGTCGGTCCGCAGTCGGTAAAATAGCAGCGGACACGCACACACTGTCTCAGAAGCCACGCAAGTGCCTTGGAGCCTGGACTGTCTCGATAATCTTTAGAAGTCCCTGCAGTTATTACTTAGTATCTGGCTACCCTGTGTGAAAGTCGCCATGGCCAGGTTCAACTTCAACTTGAAGTTCATGATCAAGTGGCAAAGTCGGAGTCAACATGGACGCGCAAGCGCTGAGAGGTGTTCGGGGTCCGATGGGCTATTCAACGGTGTATGGGTTTTTAGGAGTGACCCTGTATCGTACAAGCAGTACGGTAATAGAAATTGTGCTAGATATACAAATCATCGTAGATAACATTTCCTAAAGGCCACATGATATTGGGCGCACAGGCACTCATCCGACGCCGCTGCCTGCTACTGCTATCGCACTGGCATTTAGTACCATAGGCCACAACTTGCATTATTCCCCGACGCTTGCCACGAACCCATCAAACGCGTACATGTCAACCTTTCTGATCTCCTTCAAATCCAGATCGTCCGACCAAGTTGGCAGCTTAGGGAACTGAACGAACCTCCCAGAGAAGCTGTCCACCCTAAAGTCCATCGACTCAGCCTCAATGCCTTCGGCCGTGAACACACGCAATGTATTCCCTAGCTTGCCCTTGGGGAGTAGACCATGCTGCGGCCGTTCAAGGCGCATGTATCCTGGCGCTCTTGCATGTCCCTGATCTTGTGCGTAGTCGACGGTATAGGACCACACCCCTGTGCGAGCGACGTGACGCCGGGGCGGCTCACGCTTGTGTTGCATGCTGATCAAGCCGAGGGTAATAGTTCCGT
>JAXQGX010000400.1:0-15349 GCA_037040455.1 Irpex sp. P115-07
CGACGTCCACAAGTAACGGAGCGGTGTCATAGCAAATCCTGCCTTCGTAGCGAGTACTTTCTGTACAGTGTAGTGCTTGGCCTTCAATTTCCTGCGGCTGGGCTCGGTGCTTGGGCAATAAATTCAACTCTTATCTCGTGAGTCATTAAAGCTATTGAGCCGGAACGAACCTCTGCGAACCATACATATAAAGGTCAGCCGCGTATCAGAAGTATTAGCTGTCACTTTCTCTCCTACTACCAGGATGGCAGCGAATAGACTCGTCTCGCCGACGACTGTTTTCAAAAGGCTCACTTCGACATACACTTCCAAGTCTCTGCCGTCGAAAACCCATTTACACAAACCCATTCCTGACTCTGCGTTCCCTAAAGGCTACCTGCTGAACGGTGTTCATGCTGGAGTGAAGAAAAAGCCCGAACTCCTCGACCTTGGAGTCATCGTCTCAACGCAACCTGCCTCCGCTGCTGCCTGCTTCACGCGCAATGCTTTCAAGGCCGCCCCCGTCATCGTATCACAGGAGGTGTTGAAAGAGTCGGAGGGACGTGCGAGGGCTTTGGTGGTGAATAGCGGTTGTGCCAACGCTGTGACTGGGACACAAGGTATGCAGGACGCATGGGCTATGGTACGCGCCACCGATGCTCTCCTTGAGCCCACGCCCCAATCAAACGCAAGCGAGACTCTAGTCATGTCCACTGGAGTCATTGGACAGACCCTTCCCATCTCCAAAATCCTCGCTGCAATCCAGTCCCAGTCCACCGCCACTCTTGGTTCAGGCTTCGATGCATGGGAGCGTGCTGCTCGCGCCTTCATGACCACCGACACGTTCCCGAAGCTGCGCGCACGCACTTTCACTATCCGTGGCAAAGAATACCGTCTGGCAGGCATGGACAAGGGGGCAGGCATGATCCACCCAGACATGGGACCTCCTGCTGGCGGACAACTGCATGCGACGCTTCTCGGATGCATCCTGACTGATGCCGCGGTCTCTCCTCGCAGTCTGCAGAACGCACTCACGTACGCCGTTGATAGAAGCTTCAACTCGATCAGTGTCGACGGAGACATGTCTACGAACGATACTATCATCCTCTTGGCCAACGGCGCTGCCGCCGACGGTCAACCGGAAATTGACGAGGATACGGATAAGGAAGCCTTTGAGATTTTCAAGCAAGAATTGACATCGTTTGCTGCGGAGCTAGCGCAATTGGTCGTACGTGACGGCGAAGGAGCGACAAAGTTTGTGACTGTCTCAGTTGAGGGAGCGACCACATATGAGGATGCACACAAGATCGCTTCGAGGATCTCCACATCCTCACTCGTCAAGACTGCGCTCTTCGGCGAAGACGCAAAGTAAGTTCATTCATCTATTCTTAGGTAGCGGCGGGTTCCTCATGTCGAACTTTAGTTGGGGACGAATTCTCGCTGCGACAGGCTCCATACCCCTTTCCACACCCCTCGACCCGACGAGAGTCAATGTATCCTTCGTGCCTACCGATGATACCGCTCCTCTACCCCTGCTCGTCAACGGAGAGCCCGAGAAAGTGGACGAAGCCCGTGCGTCTGAGATCATCGGCGCCGAAGACCTAGAGATCCGTGTTGAGCTAGGCCTGGGTGAGCAGAGTGCAAAGTACTGGACTTGTGACTTTAGCTATGTGAGTTTGAGTCTCCTCAGCTCTCGTACATGACTGGTTACTAAAGGCTTTGTTTGTAGGAATACGTCAAGATTAATGGTGACTATAGGACTTGACGTCCCTTGTGAAAAGTATCATATCTCTTGCTTTAGAATAGTATATACTAACAAGCTTCGCGGACGGAGGTCTGTTCTCTTTTGTCTTTGCATATGAAGTCTTCGGTCATATTATTCTCGGACTTGCGACATATCACACACATGAATGAATCATTCGGTAGAGCGAGTTCGAAAATGTATTGCGTTGCTATCTATGAATGACAATTGACCAAGAAACCACAACAGAGCGAGAGAACACAACAGGTATTAGATGACACGATGATGGTGATGAGATGCGAAGTTACAACCCGAGACTAGAAAGCGTATATACACGACAGAAAGATCATTCCACTTATGATGTATGCGAGTACGACGGAGGGCCTATACACCAAACATGGAATGTGAGTGAGGAACTCATAGATGCATAGAGGAGATCAACAGACCTGGAGAACGCGTAGAGTTCTGCAACGCCGAGATCAACGCCGACTTCTCGTCATCCTCGAGGTTGTCGACAAGGCGCAACAATCCACCAATAGTCGCTTTGCGGTCCTCCTGTGCCAGCGCGAGCATCTGGCGCATGAGATGATCGGCCTTCAGCTGAGCGACAGTCGCAGAAAGGTCAAGTGACTCGAGCTTCTCAGCAGCGGTTTTGCGATCGGTGGTGGCGTTAACTTCAGAGATGTTCTCAAGAAGACCCTCGCGGTACTCGATTGACGAGTCAGGGCTGGCTTCAGAAAGTTGAGAAAGAGCAGATGACCAGGCGACCTTTGCGCGCACGGCCCAGTAGAATCGACGGCGGGCGTCCTTCCAGACCATTGCTTTAGCGCAGCCCTTGGCTTCCATGCGTCCGGTACGACTGTAAAACACATAAGTTTGGTAGAACAACTGGCAGTATAATCAGGACTTACTCGTGAAGATCGGCGTACAAGAGGGCAATCTGCTTATAGGTAGGCTGCAACAGCTGTTGCCGTCTGTCAAGTGCTTCGACTGCCTCTGCACGAGCCTCCGCTGTGGCCGTCTGGTCAAGACTGGCCTTCTTCAACTCCGCGTACGTAGGGTCAAGACGCTCCATGAGACGCAGGATCTTGTCCCGACGCATCTTGATCTCGACGATACCTTCAGGTTCGAGGACACCGGCACGAGCGTCGACGTCAGCGAACATCTCCATCTGTGTAGAGTTGATGGACGGATCAAGCACGACCCAGGCACCACCACGAAGCTCGCCGTTGGGAACGATGTACACGAAGACAGGTTGCTTGTAGCTTGAAAGTCCATCGACGATCTTAGAGCCCTGTTTGAGGATCTCATCGTACATGTCTTGCTGACCGCCAGAGAAGCCACGCCAGTTGGCAAAGATAATAAGGGGCAGGCCTTCGCGGTTGAAGTCGAAAATTGCTTGAGCGGTCTTGTATGCAGAGTTGGGGTACCACACTTGACCGGCTTCCATGATTCGCTGCTCGAAGGAGGTAGGATTGGCAGGGTCGGCGGGAACGACACGCTCAATCGTGCGAGTCTCTACTGCGATGACACCTAACGGGATACCGCCGAGACGAGCACGACCGACAACAACTGTCTGAGCCCAGCCACTAAGGGTTTCTTGGAATGAGCCCTTGTCGAAGAAGCCAGACTGCCATTCCGAAGACGACTCGTCAGTCTTGCCCTCGATGAACCATCGCGGGTCGTAGGGGCCCTTCGGTGGAACGTAGCCGATGTCACGATCCCAAGTGTCGGCGGTGTCGAGTACAGGGAGTGGGTGACCCTTGACTTCGGGAACGTAAGAGAGCCACTGGAGGATGTGAGTTGCGCCTTCCAAGTCGCTGCTGGCAGTTAGATGCGAGACACCGTTCTTGTACATGATTTGGGTGCCACCCAGTTGCAGGTTAGACGTGTAGACCTCCCGGCCGAGGACCTTGTTGAGAGCCGGGGCACCGGTGAGGATGATCGGTTGACCCTCCACTTGAACCGCACGCTGGCCGAGACGAACGAGGTATGCACCGATACCGACGGATCGAGCAGTGACGAGGGTGATGGTGAAGATGTCGTCGTAAGCGCGAGAGGTAGTACCGGCGATAAGGCCAGAGCCCTTAAGACACTCGACACCGAGACCGTCCTGCGTACCGATGATGTCCGTAATTTTGTGACGGCGTTCGCCATCGACTTCGATTTCAACGGTGCGAACAGACTCAGCAGCCGTCTCTTGCAACTTGAGGTAGTTGGTGTGCGTGAGGTAAATGTAGTCAACGCCCTTCTCGGGGTGCTCGTTGTCATTCCAAGCGCACGAGAAGAGACCCATGACCTCTTCAGCCAGACCGATACGGGCACCAGAGTTGGCGGAGAGGTAGATGCGAGGAAGGCCCTGCTCACGTGCATATTCTGAGACGAGGTTGAAGAAGTGGTCTTCCTCAGGTCCGAACGAACCAATCTTGTAGGTGATATCGTTGGCGATCACTACAGCCTTACGGCCTTGGGGATACTCGGGAGTGCGGAGCGTGAACACCCAGCCTACCATCCCGCAGTTGTTGTTACCCGGCGCTCGGTCAACGTCTTGTAGCTGGTCATGCTCGTCCAAGATGAGTTCCCTCGACTCCAGCACCTTCTTCGGCAACGACAACGAGGGGTTGAGTCTGCGTGCTTGAACCCAAGTGTTGCTGAGAGCTTTGGCGAAGAGCTCAGGGAAGTCGTACACGTAGGTCGTACCAATGAGATGAGCTTGATAACGCTTCGGCTGGAGGGACTCCTTGGTAGGGTAAGGGGCGTGGACAGGCTGCAGGTGAAGAGGTCCCTTCTCGCCGATGGATTTGAGGATGGTAGTGCCTTTGTCAGTAGTGATCTCTTGGTAGCCATGGAAGTTAACGATGAAGCCAGACACGTTCTCGATGATGCAACGAATGGGTGTGACGTTGCCCTCACTATCCTCGAGGACGATTCTGATCTCAGAACCAGTCACATGTAAACGCCAGAGCCTCTTGCCATGACGCTCGATGAAGCCCGAGATAGCCTCCAGTACATCCTCGTAAGTGACGGAGAGGTTGTAGATGAAGTTGATGAAGATGTGGTTGGTGTCGGCGTTGCGCTGCTTAGCACTGACGAGTTCCAACGCGTCGAGGATGTTGTTGACGAGGCGATCAGTTTCGGAGATGAGATACTGTGCCATGTTGATGTTACCGCGGATACGTCCAGGACGAACCAGCGCACGGATGAAGAATCGGTTGTCGAGCTGGTTCTCGCGAGCGACAGCATGGTAGATGTGTAGCTGCTTGCTCTCAGTGAAGCATGGCGTGAGGTTGTAGTGCGACAAACGGCTGAGTTCAAGCTGGAAAGCCAAAGCGGGCTCGATGTGACGAATCGCCTGTTCTTCAGTCCAAACGCCACTGATTTCACGCAAGGTGAAGTACAAGGGGTACTGCCCCGGGCGACAGATGAGAACCGAAAGACGACGGACGCCGTGTTGGGTGAGGATGGCGTTGTGACCGTTGACCAGATCGACAACCTTCTGGTACCAGGCGTCTTCGCTCATGTCATCGGCGGGATCGAAAATGCGGAGAGCGTAATTGAGAACGTTGGGCGGCTGACTATTGTCTCCATAGCGTTGGCGGAACTCAAGCGGGTCGAAGCCTGGCAGAAGCTCGACGACCTTGTCGAACCCTGCAGCAAAACTTTCGTAGTCATCGAAAGCTGCGATGGCACCGCTTCTGACCGGCTGTTTCTGGTTGCGATCGATCATGTAGCTGAGGTCACTGACAGAGGCTGCGCGACGAGGGGCCTCACTGCGGTTACATCAGTAAATGAATACATGTCGAGGAATGAAATGACTTACTCGCGGCGAGCGAGGGTAGGAGTCGAGGGAGGCGATCGTGACTGACCAAGGTTAAACCTCCAAGTTACAGCATTGGGCGTTTCGCCGTCATCCTCTTCGTAGTCGATTGACAGAAGAGAGTAAGCCCTGTACGCGCGACGAACATATACTTCAAGCGCAGCTGTGAAAGTAACATTGAACTACAGTTGGACGATGAGAAGAGTATGATGGACATACCAAGCGAGACCCACGGCTCGTCGTGCTCGAAGAACGTAGGTAAGACGTCGTACACGGTGTACCTCGAATCGATGAGTTCTCGAAGGACGTCAGCCGACGGTGTCCTGGGTTTTACGTCAATAGGCCTATCGACCAAATGCCTTGACAACGACATACCTAACGCCTGAGCCCTGCTCGCCGTAGAAGCTGTTCGAGATCGAGGACTTGAGAATGGCCTCCATCTGAGACTTACGCTCGTCGTAAGAAGGCATCTGGCAGGCGATAAGAACTTCACGCGCTTTGAGAGCGACTTGGGTGGACGACCTGTTCTCGAGACTGGCAAGTGCCTGGAGAGCCTGGTACAGCTTGCTGTCCGGGTTCGACACAGTCAAGCCACTGTTTTTGACGTGATCAAGGATCGTCATGACCAGCCGTCCCTTCCTGTGAGCCATGATGTGACTGAGAACGAGCCCAGCGACCTTATCCAGGTTGTCTTTGTTCTGCTCACGAAGCTGGAGCACGCGAGCTTCGATACTCCCAGTGAACAGCTTCTCCGTCTCCGCATAACGAGCCAGCAGCGAGGCAAGAACATTGATCTCGTGCGCCTTCAATCCACCCTGGTACTGCTCTACAGCGTCGACGAGTGCGCCGACTTGAGTGCGGAAGAGAGCGCGATCCTGAGGGCGGACGTTGGTCTCCGTCCACTGATCGAGGAGCTTCTTGACCTTCTGGGCAGGGAACTCGCCCTTGGACTTGGCCGCTTCGATAGCAGAGCGGATGTTATCCTCGAGCTTGGAGGGCATACGACCTGATAACGTTGCAAGAATAGATGAAACCTGGGAGAAGGGCAGCTCCGGATCGTTTAGCACAACGAGGAGATCTTTGAAGGTGGGTGCCATGATCGCTTGGTTATCGAAACCATCCAGGATGTCGTTTAGGATGCCTACGAGGTAGCTGAGGCGTTGGTGAGGCTTGTTACCGGCGATGGCAGGGTTGCCTGTGGCTGGAAGGAGACCTTCGAAGGGCTTGGCGTGCTTGACGCGGGCGGGATCGTCCAGGGTCAGGATACCGAGAATGTCGCCCGGCTCGAGACTGACACCGGGTTGCTTCACGAACTGGACGATACCGTCCTCAGAGGCGACGAGAGGCATGTACATCTTCATGACCTACACCCACTCATTGATATGGCGCAGCTGGAGCTATAATATGAACGTACCTCGATCTCAGCGTACTGCTCGCCGGCGTTGATGTGGTCGCCACTGTCGACAAGGAACCGAACGAGTTTACCGGGAGAGGGGCTACGCAGTTGCGTCGGGTCGTTCTCCTGTTCGATCAAGCATGTCTTCGAGTCGATCATGACCCGCAAGGCTCCGACTTCTTCACGCCAGTACACGGAGTGACTCTTCCCATCCAACAATACGAGCAACCCACCATCAGCCAACGGACGAGCGCCAACCAGCGTACGGCCGCCGTTGAGGTAGAGGGTCCACAAGGTCAGCGAGGACCGAGTAGCCGTGAACGAGAATCGTGTGCCCTCATAGATGAAGTCTACACCGAACACTGTCTTGAGCACGTCCTTGGAAGGAACCTGGCCCTTCTCCAAGACCCGCTTGTACTCGCCCCAGCTAGCCTCCGACGCGATGTGTGCCTTGGTGACGGCTCCACAGATGACTGCGAGCGTAGCATCGGGTCGTTCGGCGGTGAGACGGTCGCTGATGAGGGAGTCGAGCCAACCGGTGGTGATGGTGTTCTCCTCGAAAGCCTGCAGCTCGAGCAACTTGATAAGATACTCGACGGTGGTACGGAAGTCACCACGAATGCTGAGCTCCTTGAGCGCAACGACCATGTTCTTCCTGGCCTCGCTTCGATCTTCACCGTACGCGAAGATATGACCGAACTGCGAGTCTGCGAATTCGTGCAGACCACCAGCGTTACCGACGGAGAAGTAGCCCCAGACATTGGTGCTCGAGCGGAAGTTGAGCTCCTGCAATGAGCCAGAGGAGGGCTTGAAGCCAGCGTCGGGGTTCTCGGCGGTGATACGGACAGCGACAACGTGACCCTTTGGTCGAGGTTTACGCTGCTGAGTGCTAGCATCTGGGTTGATCATGTCGAAGTCGATCTCGGATGTGCCGTTAGGGTGAACACCGTAGAGTTGTCGGATATGCTTGATGCGGTGGAGGGGAATACCCATGGCTACTTGAAGCTGGGCAGCAGGAAGGTTGACACCGGAGACCATCTCGGTAGTCGGATGCTCGACTTGGAGACGAGGGTTGAGCTCGAGGAAGTAGAATACATCCTCTGCGTGGCTGTAGAGATCTACGGGGTGTCGTAAGCGATGTCCACGGAAGTAGATTGATGCGACTTACACTCGACAGTTCCTGCGCTAACGTACCCGACCAGCTTTGCCAGTCGGACGGCAGCACGCTCCATCTCGGAGAACGTGTTCTCCTTTGCGATAGTCACAGGCGCCTCTTCGATGATCTTCTGGTGCCTGCGCTGGACCGAGCAATCACGACCAAAGAGAGAGATGGCATTGCCATACTGATCTGCGAGCAGCTGAACTTCGAGATGGCGAGCCTGGCCAGCGAGCTTCATGATGAAGATGGGGGATCCTGTGTAAGATGTTAGTCGATTCCAACAGGACCTGAATAAACAGTTCACCTGGGATCTCTCCGCCAACAGCATTGAACGCGTTCTTGAACGCATCCGCACTCTCCACCTTTCGAATACCCTTTCCTCCTCCACCTTCACTCGCCTTGATCATCACCGGCCACCCAATCTGCTCTGCCCTCTCGAGACCCTCCTCCACAGTCGTTACGCAAGCCTTCTTATAAACCTCGTCGTCTACTGTCACGAACCCTTGTTCGCTCAATACCGTGTCTGAGATTCCTGAGCCCGACCACGCCATGGTCGGAACCTCCGCACTCTGTGCGACGATCGTACTGGAGATTTTGTCGCCTAAACTCCTCATCGCACTTCCAGGAGGACCAATGAATACGATCTTGTTCGCAGCAAGCGTCTCAGGGAGACGAGGATTTTCCGACGCGTGTCCCCATCCAGCCCAAACAGCATGGACGCCTGCACGCTCAGCGACATCGACGATCAAATCGACGTTGGCGTAGTTATTGTTGTTGCTTCCTCCGGGAACCTCGATGTACCTGTCCGCCATGCGGATGTACTCTGCGTTCACCTTGAGATCCTCGGGTGTCGCCATAACCGTGAACTCGACGGCACGTTCAGTGCCAAACGTCTCGTAACTCCATTGACGGATCGAACGAATTTCCTTGACCGCGGCAATACCTACATTGCACCATGTTCAATTGCGAAAGTAGAATAGAGCTTGCTGCGCGACGCACCGTTGTTTGCAATAAGCACTTTTGTGATTACCGTATGTCCGCCATGGCTTTTGACGAAGTCAGCGACAGGTCCTGCTGGAGCCTTGTCTAATGAATTACCACCTATTTGACCGTCAGTATACATCCGCGTACTTGTCGTACATGGCTGCTCACCGATGAAGTGGGCAACTTTTGCGTGATCGTAGCTAGCCATAGTGTCCAGCCAGCAACAGACCTCGCCCGAAAGAAAAGATGAGGGGAAGAGAGCAAGTCCGAAGACTNAATCAGATTTTCGCCCTGTATCGGTGGGCACGCTGTAAACGCGCTGTTGACGCGTTTCGCCCGTCAAATTCGGGCTTTATTTTGACGTGGGAGATCTCGTTGATGAATGACGCGAAGATCGAGGAAGTTGTGTTGGGGAAATGGGGATAAGTGCGAAGCCCAGGGAGACTCAACAAGTGGAAGGAATTATGGGCGTCTACCATATCCCATGGCCACTTCGAACAGTCGTCGAACTCGTTCTCGAACCCAGCATCCATAAACTTTGGTAGGAGCTTAACTATACGTATTTCAGAAAGCTGGATCTCTTTTGCACGTTGCCAAGACACGACGTTGCAATTGGCTCTAGAATTCGAACTCGTCGAAAGCATGCTTCCAGGTCGTGTATCGATATCCTGCATCGTCAGATGTACATGTTCGGGCATACTGTATCCTTATGAACCACATCTCGTAAACTTACTGTTTATATTATTGGAACGATAGATAGAAGACCCATTTACCGATCTAGCTTATTCGTCAAGTCCGCCTTCCTTGCGAAGTCTGTTGCCAAAACTGCCTCACAGCCGCTCCGACCAAACCAGCAGCACTATTCCCCAACACTCTCGCATTATCCAAACTCTTCGCAACTTCTTGCACTCCCTTCGCGGCGAACTCCCACCCGATCCGGCCAGGCTGATCACGAGTACGATGAGTGGTACCGGCACTCATCATTAGAGCACCCTTGATAGTGTCCAACTCGTTCAGCACTTCCAACCCGACCGACCGAGCCCATACAACAGGCTCCGCTGTCGAGGAGTATAGTTTGTGCAGCTTGTCGCACGCAGAAAGCATCTTGTGGTTTTCGAAGTAGCGATTGCGAGCGTATGGCAGGAGCGCTGTATACGAACCTGTCGGAGATAGCGGACTGCAGTGAGACATAGTGGTAGAATAAGGGTGAAGTAGCTTACCGATGTCGCCGCCCAGACTAAGAGCGTTCACGATGCAATCCGAGAGAGCCTCCACGTCCGCAAGACCGAGATTAAGGCCTTGTCCTGCCAGGGGATGAATGGTGTGCGCAGCGTCTCCAACAAGTACAGTTCGAGCACCATTCCCTTCGCCAATGTACGAATCCGCGTGAGAGAACCTCAGTGGGAACGATGCAACCGTGCCCGGCTGAACGGAAGTCACTAGAGGCGGGTAGTCCTCCGCACCATCCGGTGGTATACCAGCGACGTCGAGTGCATTGCTAGAAGAAAGAGCAGAGCGACTGTCGATCATATGCGACCGCTCGCGGAAAGCCAACTCTTCGTGGAATCGCGTAAGCGTTAGAGGTGTCCCATTGGCATGTGCTTGCAGCAGTTCGTCGTTTAGGTAGCGCACAGATACTTCGGGGAGTCTGAACGCGGCGTTGACCATTCCGGCAAAAACAGCGGGATCAAGCGCCTTGAGAGCAGCAGCAATAGGAGGCCTGGTTGACCATACGAGCGATGAAGCGGTTTCAGAGAGTGGAAGAAATGCTATGGGACCGGTAGGGAGGAATCGCTGGTATGCGACGGTGTTTGGTCCTTGCAATGCGTTACGGGGTGCATGGAAGAGTGTTGCGACAACGCCGTGTGTGTCGTATGCCCAGCCATATGACTGGATGCCTGCATAACTGCGTACAGGAGAGTTGAACCCGTCTGCACCCACCTATAGAATGTCAGTATCCACTAATATGAAGGATAGACTTCACTCACCAGCAGCCGCGTGCGCAGTACACGCCCATCGGAGAGATGAACTAGAGGCCAACCGCTTCCTTCCTGTTCATCTCTAACGATAGACTGCACCTTGACTGTATCGGCCAGCTCAACTTCTGGGTGTTGAGATAGATGACGCAACAAGCCACGTTGTAGGTTCAGGTTTTCTGTCAACCGGGCTATTTGGGATGTTGGGCCAACTGGGGCATCCGCACTGGAGAAGTGAATTCGTGCGTCCGATATACCGTCCCAGACCTAGGTGTAGTACTGGTTTCGATTGTATGCTCATTTTCTATGCTGTTCTCAAACCAGAACGCACCTGCATATCCTCGATGGGCCGTGTCCGGGCATGTTCAACGTAGTCCCACGCTCCAATGCTCTGAAGGAACCCTAGCGAGCTGTTCGTTATAGAGCTCACTCGGTTGGAGAATGTCCCGGGAGAAGGCGACCAATCTTTAACCCTGGTTAGGTCGCTGGCTTCAACTAGAGTTATTTTCAATGACTCTCGCACGATCTTTGAAGACGCTAAACGGAGGTTAGCTTAGACCTTCGAGAATTATAACGGTCTCACCAAGTGCACTAGCTAATGCTAGTCCGGCTGGTCCACCTCCTACTATGACCACATCTCGCTCAGATGGCGCAGAAGATAGATATCGCTTCCCAATAGCCAAGGTGAAGCGGCGCGCCTGACAGTCGACCGCAACACGTCGTAGCATTGCTCGGGTTTTCTCCAGATGACTTCAGGGCCCTACTCAGAAGTATTGCAGATGCTGAGGACGACAACTTCCTGCCCAGTGCGCACAGATACCTTGAAAAAGACTGTTCGTGATAGCGTTATTGCCGCCGATGTACAAGAGTCAAGGAGCCTATAGCTGCATGAAGTGTGAAGTGGAATATGTGAACTTGAAGACTCTGAACTTGGACGTCTCCGGCGACCTCAGATCCAAGGCGCCAGTTTAGACTTCCCAAAGTGGAATACGCTTAGTCAGCCATCCCGCCGCGCCCGAATCGTGTAGCGCCCGACCATTTGGCGGGCATCCTCAAGACACTCGACAACGGGCGGAACGACGACAAAAATGGGCTCTACAAGGTGAGAAACGAATCTATGACGGCCTGATGCTACTCTGCGCTCTGTCTGTATGCTTTTGGGAGTGGTAGAAGGTGGAGAAAGAGGTGGATGGCATGGGTCGAGGTCGGATGACAACTTTCCTGGACTGGCGCACTTGGACCTTCACCCAGCTTCAAACTCGTCTTCGGTCTCCATCCTGCAACTCGGTTTGCTCACATGGCTTTCTCTATGCTGTAGACTCTACTCGAAGGGACGTATCCTCGGCCACAAGCGCGCCAAGCGCAACACCCGCCCCAACACCACTCTCGTTCAGATTGAGGGTGTCGCCACCAAGGAGGATGCCCAGTTCTACCTCGGAAAGGTACATATCACTGCAGCAACTGGAAAACACTTTCATACTCACACTGTTCCAGCGTATTGCATACGTATACCGGGCGAAGAGGAAGATCGAGGGTTCCAATGTCCGCGTTATCTGGGGGTGCGTACATATCCATCTTTGCTACCCACCTTCTAATCGCTTTGTATAGACGCGTGACTCGCTCACACGGCAACAGCGGTGTCGTTAAGTCAAAATTCAGATCTAACATCCCCCCTCATGCATTCGGCGCAAGCGTACGGGTGGTGCGTAGTATTCTTACTCTCAGACCACCAACACTCTAACGTATTTGATTAGATGCTGTACCCCTCCAACATCTGATTATTGTGTCCTTTCGCTTGTTCTCGCATCTTCCGCACGCCTACATATAGCAATATGACATGTCTCCATGGCTTACATGTAAATTTATGAGTGACCACCCGTTTCTTTCTCGTGCAACCAGCAATAATATTCTAGGTGAGTCTCCGTCAGCGAAGTTTTGACACCTTGCCAAGGCTCTTGCAGATCTCTCCACGATTTCACGACGAAGCGTCGTGACTGCACACTGACCGTGAAGTGAAGGTGCAACAGGCTAACTTCCCAGTCCAATATCTCATTAGACTGCATTTCGCGCTTCAAGCTTAAAGGTCAATCGCGATGCGTATCCAGCTGGCTCAACTAAACGCAGCGGCGCGCCAGTCGCTTGTTTAGGGGCCACTCTCAGTGCCGCTTACGGCTGGCCGTTGGATGGTGTCTCTTGCCAGCCTCTCATTGGTGCGGAACATCGACAGGAGGTCAGCCACCTACAACGATGAATCCTATCGGACCGACGTCGGCTTGCGAATACGGGTCAGCCCCCGTCTGATATAAAGCCATAGTGCTTTCCTTGGTTGTACTTCATTCCCCTCCTCGTTTTCTTACGCTCCGCTGGTCGAAGTGCACCTTTGGTGAGTTTGATCTGTTCAATAGCTTCTAGACAGTGCTGACAATTCCTCCAAGCCTGTACCATCTACTCTTTGCTCTCCTATATCCTCTTAACAATGTCGGTTATTGAAATTATTCCTGTTATTCCTCCCGGCCCCTCTTTCGATCGCTCCCAGGAGGAGCGTACCAGCATCCCAGCCAACTCTGACAACGTTCTGCAGGATCTCCCTGTTCTCCCTCCTGGTTTGTTCTCGTCACAGTCTCCTCCTCGACAGGCATCGAGCGATCTGGCGACATCTAGGTCGGAGTTATCTATGCGCGTAAAGCATCTCGCATGGTCCCGATGTCTATCTCAGATTGCGACAGGTTCCCGAGCAGAGTCGCAGCCGGCCGTTGGTACAATTTCTGGACTAGGATCGGACTCGCGTATTCGAGGTCCTCGTCCGCTGTCTCGTGAATCATCACGATCCTCCATCCGCCAGTCACAATCGTTGTCGGCGTTGGCTCACTCACGCGGGAGAGTGCCCACTGTGACGACCACGACCGCGAAGGCGAGTAAAAAGAATGAGGATCTAGAGGAAAGTCCAAAGTTCAGGCTGAGGAAGGATCGGATCCGAGAGCTGGAGAGATTACAAGAGTTAGAGGACGAGAGAGATGCAAATAAGCAGGAGTCGTTGGTGAGCAGTAACAAGCGTTTGGCTACAACGAACATTATTGATCTTGATTACTTTAGCACGCGCTACAAGGTCTCCTCGCCTCTCAGACATTTTCCAATGTGAGCGCCAACTTCGAGGATCTCGATGGGCTGGGACACATGTGGGAGCAGTGCTCAGTGCGGAGAGTTATGAAGGACCGTTGGGTAAGAGCATTCTTCCATAAACTATGGTCCTCCACTAATCAGTAGATACTCAATAACGTTAGACACAGCAGTGCACCACCTCATTCGGTTCAACAGACGGCTACCTCAATATACTCGGCGGCAGAAACAACTATCGCTCTGTGCACGCTCTATACGCAGATCTTTCCGCCGATACCGAACGCCTGCCTCGACGGGCCCCTGCGACTTTCAGCAGGGCCGTCGATATACACCCAAGCGTATCGATGCCTCTGATGACGGGTTGTCGATCGTTATCCCGCGCAAGCACTGGCAGCACGATCCGACCAAGGGTATTGCCGTTGAGTAGGAATCGTTCTGGCTCTCGTTCTCTGATGCGACGTACTTGTTCCGGCAGTCGGACTGTCTCTAGCATGTCCAAGACCAGAAGCGGGTGCGCTGCTGAGGCAAATCACGGTGCTACGGTTGAACGGTCTGGAGAAGCGGGCGGCGGTATACCGATGATTCTTGAGGGCTTGTTCATGCCATCAAGATCGAGTATTCAGCGGCAACGCGATTCTATGGGTCAGCCTCCTCATGCGTCAAAGACAATGCTTGCACTCTTAGAGGATCATGGGAAGAAGAGAACGCACACGCTGCCGAGGATGACGCGCACGGTCTCCTCTGCCACCACCGACAGCTTCGACCATAGCGCGATGCAAAACCTCACCTTGTCCTCCCATGTCAAGAGACTGGCTGAAGTGGAGGCTCTCCGTGAGGACGATTCTGATGATGAAGCTGGCGCACCTCTCATGATGCGTCCACGATCCAGTGCGAGTACCAGTGGTTCAAGCTCGTTCGGCGTGAAACCTCTCAGAGCGAAGAAGCTGGTCATCCGTCCAAAGGCCCGCACAATTGCTCGAGGTATTAATGCCGCAACGAAGCCTGACAAAGAAGAGGAAGTCGACGTCAGCGAACTAAAGAGCCTTCTGCAGCAGGAGGACCCGACGCTGCTATGGTCCGACGGCCCTCGCTTCGATGAGCAGGAGCGGCGTCCTCTTCCTCCACCTCCGGGACCGAAAGTGGCCAGTGCGACGTGGAGTGGCCATCGAATGCCCTTCAC
>JAXQGX010000401.1:0-15722 GCA_037040455.1 Irpex sp. P115-07
GGTTGAAGAGCAAGAGGTGTTGAAACTCCGAGCGCGTCGAGACAGTCAACAAACTGTATTCCTGGATCACGTGAGACATTTCAACCGTCGAGTGAGGTACATCGTCTCCAAAGCACGCGCATTATCTCATGGACATGTTTATGTGATAATATGACTAGTGGGATGCATGTCCGACTTTTGCAGGGGAGAGTTAAACATCCATCGTCGTAGGAGGGTCGTCGACATCGTCTTCCTGCTTTCAAGGGTCACTCAGGGGCAGTTTGGGCTTTCAATTTTCAGCGTGCTTCTGCATCACGCGTCACATACCATCTAGGACATGTTACCCATTCAGTTTTATTTATCCCGTCGTCCCTCATCCCTCCTGCAATATTTTCGTCGAGGATGCACTGTAGTAACGCGTAGTGCACAGTTTCCTAAACAGGACGCGAAATGCGGTCATCGCGCAGGATCTCGCGTCGGGATCTGATGAAGCTCACGTGGCAACAGGGCGCTCGGGTCCAGCCGACATTCAGGGCGCTACTCTTCCCGAGGCCAAATCCGAGTCCGTGCGTTGGCCAGTCTGGGCAAAACTCTGCTCTTACGGTCATGTCGGTCTCAGCCTCTCTGCAGGCCTCAGCTCGTGCAGCTTACCGGGAGCTGTTGCGGGCATCTGCTGTCACATTTGCTGGTGATGCGCCAGTGCGAAACGGTACGTAGGGTTCACAGCTTAGTGAGGTTGTTCAGCCACTAATACATACCAGCATTCAAGTTGAAGATGCGAAACGAAATAATACCTAATCCTTCAGTCACAGACCCCCAAGTATTTACTGAGAAAGTTACATTGGCTAAAGAAATAGCAGATGTACTACGCAAGAACGTTGTGCAAGCCCGCAAGGTCGAGGACGAGACATGGAGTACGCGAGATCCTTCTATTACTTATGCCAGCATTTTAACGTTATTTTAGAGTTGAATATTACCAAAGATACCGAACTGGGCGATAATGACAGCATTAAGAACCCTCCGCCTGTAGAGTCCCGTCGTGGTTCACGAGGACAGACCAAGTACGTTGTCGCGTTGCTATCTCATCCACTTGTTAATCCAAGGGTTCTGAACTAGGTGTTGTTCTGCCTAATTAGCACATGTGTACAATATGAGCCAAATAATGATGATACCACTCCTTCCTCATCCACCACCCCTCCTGCAGTTCCGCGTTTCTATTCTCAAT
Organism: Irpex sp. P115-07; assembly: GCA_037040455.1. Classification (NCBI taxonomy): domain Eukaryota; kingdom Fungi; phylum Basidiomycota; class Agaricomycetes; order Polyporales; family Irpicaceae; genus Irpex; species Irpex sp. P115-07. The sequence continues at coordinate 1,205 of JAXQGX010000401.1, forward strand.
TGACGAAGGCCGCCAAGAACCGCACAGTGCCCGAAATCCGGGAAGAGGACCTGGAGGAATCTTTCGTTAGAGGTATCGTCACATAAATGGCTTCGGTAGGTGCTGGTCCTCACTGGTTTGAAGGTAGTGGACCGGGCGGACAATCAATCAACAAGACCGAAAACAACGTGCAGTTGTTGCATAAACCGACGGGCATACGAGTGACTTGCCAACAAACGCGTTCTTTGTCTCAGAACAGGGCTATTGCCCGAAAGATACTCCGTGACAAGGTCGGTTCATTCAGCGTTCGAGTATGGCATATCTCACCTTTCGTGGTAGTTGGACAAGCTGTACAATCCCGGCTTGTCGAAACAGGAGATGCAGAGGGCAAAACAGGTTGAACGGGAGCGGCGGCGGCGAAAGAAGGCGAAGAAACGGGCGAAAGAGCGAGAGGAACGGAAGAGTAGTCCAGATGCCTAGTGGTTGGATCACTTCTCCTGACAACTCGGTACGAGCTCGACGTTCAATCGGCCTGGAGGGTATGCTCATCAACATCAGCATTTGTTCTACATCTACACGAGTTGCGAAATAGCATCGTGATATTACTTATCAGTCGATTGGTTTACAGTCATGAATATATGGCTCGCGTCGGCACCGCGAAGTGAGATCGTGCTCACAGCTAAGTTCCTCGCGAGATAGATGGAGTGTTGATTCGGCCTATTCCATGCAGGTACGGTCATTCATCTTTACAGACTTATTATAAACTTCTCATGCTGGCTTCTTATACATCTCAAGGGTGAACTTACGAGCGAGTAATCTGTTCTAAGGCCAGGAATCTCGGTTTCGCCTTGTGATAGCATAAAATCGCCAAGCACGACGAGTCTGGCATATGAGTGTTGTGCAAATCTGGATTTACTTCAAGCCCTCTGCTGACCAGTATGTTGATGTAAATGACCGACTGGTGTGGTAATTGTTCATGAGGGTACGAACTACTCTCCACTCCATTCGTTGACCCGAAGCTGACAACATACATCACGATTAAATATGCAAGACTACACAGCGGTCGGCCAGTGTTACTATGCGTGCTCGAAAGATTATCAAGAATTCTTGATATCTTCACGCGCTCCTAGAAATGAAACGAACAGGATCTTTGGGGATCAACGCTCCCATCCCCCTTGCGTGATATCGCAGGAGAAGTAGATGTCTTTATTGTCGAGTACCGCAACTCATCTGTGATTACCAGATTCCCACTCATGAATGGAATGCACCCTACCTCGACATTACCGAGTGTGATTCTTGTTTGACTGCCCAGGTCAGCGAGCTCTGAAAATTTACAACGCATTCTACTCCTAGCTGTGATTTTGATATAGATCACGCAATCTTCGAAAATCAACATTATCAGTAGGATGGCCAAAATGATTTCGGGTGACCAACAGTGACTAGTGACGGTGAGTACTGCGATCGACTTTCCCTCACTGCCCGCGCTTTCACGAGCAGTTCTATCCTTAGCCATGATATCTCATCTACTGGCTCGCTTCGCTGTTCAATGATCCATGTAAAACATCTGTCACCGCAAGCACATATTGGATAGTCATAGGACAGGTCAGTTTCCTCCACGATCGTCCATCCAACCTTTAGTTGATCATCTGTCACAACAGTGGATCGCAACCACGCCGTATGCAATTGGCTCCACGTTGCGTCCCCTTCGCTGCCCCTTGGAACACATCTTTCTGTCTAGTAAGGATGCACTGACTTGTATCGTCTGTTGCGGGTATAAAGTACGTTCGGTACCTCTATCATATTTCTCATCCTCTTTGTTCGTTACAGCTGGACTGTCCTGAGGCATCGACTTTTCGAGATACTGGTACCTCTCCTCCCAGTCGCAACCACGACAATGTCTTCCCTTACAGCTCTACTACAGGAACAGTACGTACTGTATTTACGTCGGCGTCCTTCAGCAATACACATTCATCACTGTTGCTCAGAATAATCGCGCTCCAAGTAGAATATGGTGGCAATGGTATGGAATTTATCCTCTCAGCTGATTAGCCATCTGAGACGTTCTATTTAGCGCTATATGTGTTTGAATGTTTTATCACATTATCTGAAGAGGTAGATGTCATATGGAGGCGCAAGTGGGGTGTAATGGCTTGTCTGTACATAGCCACGCGCTACAGTACCCTCCTGCTCGCTATTTGGGCCTCCATTCCTGACATGGGCCAGGTGCGTACGATAATAATTAGTCAGAAATGGACGATACATTAACTATTCAACAGGGGTATGGTTACTGAAAGCGATCAATTGATAATAATCGACTTACTGGCTGGTTTGTAGATGTAAGGCCATGCAATACACAAATTTCGTTCTACAGTTGATTCAGTTATTATCATTTGCATGTGAGCGGTTTTCTCCGATTATGATACGCAGCTTACGCAAGATTTGATATCAGTGTTCTCTGCCTTACGAGTGTATGCCCTACAGGAAGGCAAGCTCAACACGGCTATGGTTGTTTTGCTCCTAAACCTCGTCCCATTCGCTACAAACCTGGTACGTGTATGTCGTTCATATGCGTGATCAAGAGTATGACCTCGAAGCACAAGTATAGCAATGTTGTTGGTGTCATAGTAGAAGATGCTGAGGTCTGTGCATTCGTCCCACGGATTTCAACCAGTCTCAATCAAGCGTGCGTTCCTCATATGACATTGCACACCATACTAACTCACTCTCGTAGATGTACGTGTGCTCCTAACGGATCGTCTCTTTCAGAATGTCTCACACGCTTGCCAAGTGACTTGCGCTACCCGCCTCTCTGTGATAGTGGGCGATGTGCTTGTATTAGTTGTCACATGGTCCAAATCAGCGCCATTGTACCAGGAAGCGCAAAGGTTGAAAATGAGAGCTCCTCTTGCGACGATCCTCGTTCGTGACGGTAAGAAAATTCCTCTTGCCTGTGGCAACGTTTGCTTATCAATGTTGACGATGTTAGGGACCTTTTATTTCGTGTATGTCTTGCTACTAAGTAGGCTACTCATCGATGCCTGTTAAACTTGAGCGTGTGTTGCGCACATGCCTACAGCGTGCTTCTGGTGACCAATGTAATGCAACTGGTCGAGAAAAATATCGTAAGTTGATGATTTACTTACACACACATCATGACAAGGGCTAAATTCATTCCACTTCAGCCGACCCTATTAACACTACAAATCGCAGGGCGATTCATGCAACTGTCCGCGGCATTATACATTTCTTTTACGAGTGAATATTTCACTGACCTGGTTCTCCGATAGTTTACCCCCAATCACTGTTTGCCGCTTTATCCTCAGTTTACGACAAGTCGAACCCCCTGGCAGCTCCTGGATCAGTGGCAGCAAGTCAAGGAGCCTTCGATTTGCGGGCAACATGGGCCAGTCGCTCCGAGTCGACGGGGATGACGAGGATAATTTTGGGATCGACACATTTCTGTCCCATGACCACTCGGAGGAGCTTGATACTCACACAGAAACTTCTCGAGACGACCTCGAAGGCCGAGGTGACTTCGACATAGAGGCATTTCCGTAAGTCAGGCATGATTATCACAAGGGCTCTCTAACTCACAGTGATTTGAAAGGGCGCCAGCGATAATCACCGATTCAGAGGATGAGACAGTGTATTAGGGTGGGATGGAAGCATGTCTGCCATGCCTAACACGTATACAATGCACATGGAATACGAGCTTTCACAACCGTTCGTTGTAGCTCTTTATTCTGTTTGCCTTGGCACGCCTCGCTCTTTACGCTCGGTAATAGTATGTCAGGCTGCCTAAGCCTCGATCTAGGATACCTCCCTATGTGAGCTACGATGACCAACACTCCGTGCTTGTGCCACCCCGCCCATATCGGTCTGTCACTTTGAGTTCAGTTATTATCTTCGCTTACCAAGTCTACAGGTTCCCGTTAATCCATACGTTCAAACATGCTTCCTACCCTCACTTTGCTCGGTCAAAGAAGGTCTGTGACGACAGAAAATCAAGAGCTTTGATATCTCATTTCCGTGTGAATGAGCGATGACGACCAAGTATTCATTCAGAGCAGTGCCTTGGGACGAAATCGAGACTCGAGTTCGGGTGTCAGACCGAACTTCCAGATATCCACTATAAGGCAGCGGAGCATCTGCCAGAGATATGAGAACGTTGCCGTCATTCCCGTATCTGCTCTAACAATGACACATAGCCGACGTCTGGTAGTCTATGTGACGTGTTCGGCATACTGTTATCAAGGTATGTACGAACGTTCTCTACTCTGGTGTCGGTAGTAGCGCTTTTATGGGGTATAAGATCTATAATCCTAGCAGAGCAGCCTCAAGCTCGAAGCCATCCTCTTTATGAGTTATATTCTAGAGATGGCCCAACTTTCGACGCTCGTCGCGGCAGTACTCTGCTTCACATCCATCGCTTCAAGTTTCCCCACCACCACCTCCAGCCATCCCACCACCACCACATCCCCTAGTAATCTCACACTCATCGACTGGGCAGAATCCCGAATAACCGCCCTCTTCCAAGCAACCAACGTACCCGACTTCGACAACGCCGTCAGTGCCTACCTGGCGAAGGACGTCGAGCTCATCATAGTGAACGGGGAGAAGCTCACCCGGGAGGAGTATGTCGCTCGGTTACATACCTCGAGGGAAGTCTTCAATGGTGCTATACTCAAGTATATCGGCGCTGTGGAGGTTCAAGATGAGAATGGTAATGAGGATGTAAGTGCTGCCAGTTAGGATTTGCTCTGCATGACCGCAGGCTGAGAGATGTGATTTAGTCTGGTGAAGTTGGAGTGTTCTTCAAGGCGCATATTACGGAGAACGTTGAGTCCGAGGGAAAGCCGTTGACGGAGACGGCAGTGTGCTCGTTCAACATGAAGTAAGAGGGTCGTTTTGGTCTGAACATCGGTACTGAAGGATATGTTACAGGATCATACAAGATCCCTCGCTATATCCTCCTCAGGGAAACCATAAATACTTTGAGCGCAGAAGGGTAGCTACGTTGACGACGGTCTACACACGAGAACAAGATTCTCAGTGACTCTCGTAGCTAGATCGTAGTCGGTATACACCAAGTTCAGTTCTGTCGATTCGTCACAAATAAAGCATTCAGATGTAAAGTATCCATTGTCCGAGCGTGTTACAAATGATAGCACGTAAATAGATAGGATTTAAGGCGCATGTTAGTTTCCCTCCCTCCCTCCCGTGAGGGAGGTACTTATCCCGAGGACCACGAAAAGGTCTGCGCCAGGACAGCCTGCCTCGCCCCGTCCTCTTCCTCCACGGGCAGGCTGCCCTCCCTCGGGAAGGGTTAGTACTCACCACACACGAGGATAAAAGAAAGAAAATACTTAGTACCGCGGTCGACGAACAGACCGCTAGACGAGTCAGGGCCATGACCCCCTGATCCGCCTAGTGGCTGTCGTCTACCGCCGTCTGAGAAGGCTTGAGGTCGGAGAAAGAAAAGCCCCCAGAGCCCCAAACATAAAAAAGAAAAACACCCCAGAGCCCAAATATTACACCCAATTTTCGATATTTAAGTCGCAAAGTCGAAGGCTTCAAACAACGAGGCCCATTAAACCCCGCTGCCGTCCACCCACAACCCAAGGCAAGCCCCCCAGCTCAAGCTTCCAACGGTAGTCGCACACACTACCGTCTTCCACTCTTGCATGGAGGACCAGCCCCATTATACGACTGCACCCCCAGAACCCCGTTGATAAGCCCCAGAGCCCGATGACAATCCCCCGGAGCCCGATACGATCCCCCAGAACCCGAATATGAATAGTGCTGAATGAGCACCTAGCAAACGCTAGGCACTGCGTTCTCGACGCCGCACAACGCCGCGCGCAACGAGCCAGAAGACGAAAGCGTACCCAAGCCAGTAGCTCCGAGCTTCGTAGCCACGAGGTCGACCTCCATCGGTGAGTCCTCGTCCATAGCGACCGTGGCAACATCAGTCGCAGTCGTAGTCGAGCGAAGGACCTTAACCTCCTTCTCGAACGCGTCTCTCTCCTTCTTGACGTCGGCGAACTGCACGCGCAGCTTCTGAATGTACTCCGTGGCCTTCGCGCGATCCTTCGCAGAGTTGTTCGTGCTCGTCGTCCTGAGCAGCTCGAACTTCACCGTCAAATCCGCCAACTTCTTCTCCGCCACCTTCCTCCCCGCGTCCGCCCTATTCACCGCCAACTTCGCCGCCTCCATATGCTTCCTCGCGTTCTGGCTCTTATGCAGCTCCGCCTCGAGTTTCTGTACCTTGACGTTAAGCCCCTCGTCCTGGTCGCGCACGAGCGAGCTGATCTGCGCTTTGAGCGCAGCGGTCTCTTTTACTGAGACACCGAGCTTCTTGAGGTGCAGCTTCGCGCGGGACTCGATGAGGTGGACGTTGCTCTTCAGCGCCTGGTACTTCTGGTCCAGCACCTCCCGCTCCGCCTTCAGCTTGTTGATCCGCGTGACCATGTCGCCCCGCTCCATCAACGCGCTCCGGAGACGCTCCTCTTGGAACTTGAGGCGTTCTTCGGCTTTGAGTCGGTCGGCGCGTTCCATCTCGTACTTGAGGTCCATCTCGACGATGTCCATCATGTCGCCTTCCGCTTCTTCCTTCTCCAGCAACGCTTGCTTCAGCTGCTTCTTCAGCTCCTCGTTCTCCGCTAAGGCCTCCTTCAACTTCCGCTCCGAGTCCTCCTTCACCCCCCGCACCNTCGTTGGCGTGTGTGGCAGCCATGGACTCGAGTCGCTGGGTGAAGTCATTCTGGTACGTCCGCGCCTGCTCGAGCTGTAGGGAGACCATTTCGAGCTCGTAGGTCTTGGCGTCGAGCGCAGCCTGGGTGGACGTCAGGGCCTGCGCCTGAGAGGCGATCTTCTCCTCCCGGTTCTTGAGTTCTGTGGTGTATGCGCTGAGTTGCTGAGTGTCTGCGCCAAGGCGGCCGCTGAGATCAGCCATCTTGGCTTCCATGTTTGCAAACTGTAGTAGGGCGGACGTGAGCAGATGGTTGATATGAAAAATAATGACGACGTACCGTTGTCGAATCCAGTCCTGTCACCATACCGCCTTCAAAGGCCGAGGACTGGGTCGCGATAGCAAAGTCGGTCATGGTAAGGTTCATGTTAAAGGTATCCATGCTTAGCCTGCTAAGATGTGTGTGTGGTGTAGTAGTGTATGGTGTGAGTGAGAGAGTATGTAGATGTGAAAGGGAAAGAAAATGAGAAAGGGAAGAACTCGTTTTGCGTTCACGGTCGTATTTAAGCATCGCGGATGACTGCCGTATCTGGCCAACCGACATAAGAATCTCATGTCAATGACAGTGCACAAATAGGAGGCTATTGAAACATACAACGACGCTTCTTCCGAGAGATGCAGCAGCATGGCATCCTGCGGTAGAAGCACGTCGGTACGCCACCTCCTGTTTCACCAGGAACTTCTCAACTTCTCATCGTAGAATGCAAGATTAGATTCTAGATGTAAAGCCAATCTAACATTCCACGATTTGAGTGAAGAATCGCGTCCAAGTTCAAGACGGTTATGTGACACGGTCAGCCTTCCAAGTTAGACGCGTCACGGTCACGTGCATAATTGATCCGGCGGTACGTGTAAAGTGGGCGTCTCCGGACTAGTGCGTGTTAACCGTGTCGGACGACTCGCAGTGACGTGCCACCAATTAAGGACAAGGTCGACAACGAGTTCAGGGTGCTCGTCGTCGAGACACATGTCGTACTCAGGGAACACGGCGGGATTCGGGCATCATGCGCACTCCCCGAGGTCGGCGTACCCTACATTCCTCTCTGTGCGCGAGACGGGCCTGCTCCAGCTCAAGGCCGCCGGCAAGGGTCTCTTGGATGCCTTTCGATGGGATGTCGTAGTCCGTTTGATGGCCAGGTACGAGAAATTGCTATTGATTGCTGCTAATTGTGAAGTCATTCCAATATTAATACCTTTTGTTTCTAGTGACGCAGAAGTCCGATCAAACATCCTAAAGTCCTTCCTCCTCAACCTCGTCTCGTTAACCTCCATCTACTTCTTCGACCTCTTACTCTCTCCATTGACGCACGAACACCCACACTGGCTACGGAGGAATATCGGATGGTTTTACCAGATTCTTTGGTTGTTCCCCGTAATGGGTGCATCGCTATATCTCAACGTACGTCTACCTTTCTCTCCACACAAACTCAATCACTTACCATCACATATACAGAGCTCATGGTCAAGCCAACTAGCCAACCGCACCTTCGCCCTACACCACGGCTCCCGCTCTCGCGCCCAAGCACCCGCAACATACTCCGGCATCCTCAACTCCATCGCGACGTCCGCATATCGCGGCGTCATGATATTCACCGCCGTCGTCGTGTCGTTTGCACTGCAGTATATACCGTTCGTGGGACCTGCGGCTGGGTTCGGGTTTATGTCGTGGATTGACGCGTGAGTTTCTTTTGGTTGTTTGCGCATCGGCGAAGAGTGTGGCTGAATATATGGATCTTTGGTCTTGCAGATATTATTGCTTCGAGTAAGCCACTAATATCTCTCTCCTCGTAGCTCAGCAAATGACTTGATGTACTTGTTAGATTCACATGGATCGCACGAGGATACCCACTAGCAAGACGCCTCCGCTTCCTCGAAGAGCGATGGGCCTATTTCCTCGCCTTCGGTCAGTCACTCTCTTGCTCCTAAGGCTGTCTTCAGCACGAAAATTCAAATCAATACTCTATTCTCTAGGACTTCCTCCAACGGCGCTGTGCATGTGGGGCAGCACACTCGCCAACGCAGCCATCTTCGCACTCGTATACCCCGCCGTACGTCCCTCTCCCACCTTCCACCTCCCTCTAACTCCCTTCCCTTTCTCCCACCCACCCACTAACACTTACGTCCTTACCCCTCCCTCCCACCCACACATCTACCCACTAACTCACCCTCACCCACAGTACATAATAATGGCAATGCACGCCCGCCCCCTCCCCCTCGACCCCTACAACCCCTCTCCCTCCTCATCCACTTCCAACTCTCACACAGAAGACGTGATCCGACATCCATCACCGTACATACCCATCCGCCTCCCCGTATTCACGCTCGTGGTGTGGCTGAACGACTTATTGGTGAGGGTCATCAGTCTTGTTGGTGTAGTTGGCAGGCCACGTTCGAGTTATGGTGGGAATTCGAGGTTTGATAGTATGAGTATGGGGGGAAGGGGAGATGTTGACAGCGTGGAGAGCGCGGAGGAGGGGGAGGCTGTGCTGCTTGAGACGTTCAGTCCACCTGTACCGCCGACGAAGGGTACGGGTACGAGGATTAGGGTTAGTAGGGGGGCGAGGGGTGGGGATCGGAGTTCGAGGAAGGTTGACTGATTGGTAGTACGGAAGAGAGGGTTGATATGGAGCGTTATGATGTCGATGTATTTTCGTCTGCGCATTTTTTCAATGGACCGCTCACTTCTCTTGGATCTCACTGGCACGCGTCGATGTAATATATTGGCAATTTGGAGACATTCTATGTAGTATGACACATATACTCAACCAAACCCAGCCCACTCAACAGAATAATACCGCACCTCCCCCTTCTCCTCATCCCATCCACACAACAGATGCGCCTTCTTCGTCGCAGTGCCCAGCCTGCCGTGGGCGACGATCTCCATCGGTTTGATTGTTGCAGTGGTAGACTCGATGACGCTGGCGGCGAAGTGCGAGTGATAGCGTAGCGGGTCGCCTGTGTATGAAGAAAAGTCGACGTTCAGTGATAGATGCTAACTTGAGGAAAATTCCTTGCTTACCAGGATACACCAAAAAATCCGCCCCAAACCTAATCCCCCCTCCCATATAATGCCCCTTCTCCCACAAATCACGATACACAGCGCACTTGGCGCGTTCGAACGGGGTGGAGGGATACGTCCATATGCCCGCTTCTTTCGCGTCGTCTATCGTCGCGTACGTCGTTCCTGCTTCCGATGAGGAGTACCAGGGTAGTGAGGAGGAGCTGGCGGGGATGGTGACTGTCCATGCTGCGTTTGACGATACGATGGCACCAGTAGTGGAAGGTGGCGTTTCTGGTAGGGGTGCAACAGAAGGTTCTGATGGGGGTGCAGGTGGTGTGAACACATCTTCCTCAGTGCCCTCCGCCAAAGCCTTCGCCCGTGCAGCAGCAGCCCTCTTCTCCTCCCTCTCCCTCCTCTTCCTAACAGCCTCCTCGCTCATCGCTCTCTCCTTCTTCAAACCACCAACCGACTCCTTCGCCTCTACCGCCGCGATCTGCGATTTGACTCCTGCTATGCGTTCGGTGTTCCATGCTTCGAGCTGGGATGGGGAGGGTTGGCGGTGGGCTGTTGGGTCGTCTACTAGGATTGCTATCTCTGGGTTACGAAAAGAAGAAGGTGGGTGTCAATTTTCGGAGTCCAGGAGGAGGGCGCACGCCACGCACCTTTTTCGACGAGCAAAACGACCTCTTCTGGTAGAAGCAGCAACGGCACACCGAGGAACACGTTCTGTTGAGCGAGATGCGGGAGCGTCCCGGAGAGCACGCCGCATATGTGGTGGTCTGCGCGGAGGGCTGCTAAGTCTATCCTTCATGTCTCGTTGAGCTTCCTTCTCATAGCAAGTTTGGGGTACGATGGAATACCTTCGAGATCCCAGACGTAGACCTTTTGGTTGGAGACTCGTAATTCGATTTTCTTGTTTGTCGGTGCGGCCATGTTGGAGGAGCTCTTGCGTTCTTGTACGCGACGCCGTGCAAGAGTCGGCTGTGCACTTTCGTGGCTCGCGATTTGGCGAATAATTCGCACTCGCTTTCTAGGACAATAATCAGTGAGATGTAGAGCAGATGGAGATACTCTTGAAGGCACAATACCTGGCTCTTGAAGATGTCGTGGAAGTATCAGTCCAAGTATGCGGTTCAAATGCGGTTTGCAGATCAGAGTCACAGTGAGATCAGGCTTGCATTTAGCGCTCGAAATCTACGGATCAATCTGTGGCCAGATGAAAATAATACATCGGTACGAGGATTACGCAGATACACAGGATAGTAGTCACAATAAGCTATACAATAATTTATGTCTGGTAAGTGGAAGGCAGGTGCCTGACTCTAGTGTACACGGTATTCAAAGCCACCACCCTTCGAGGATCGAAGTGGCCTCCACCCGGCGGAGGTTCGAGAGATGGGTCCTCCTTGATCCTATGAGACCAAGAGGGTAAGTTACTTGGTCAGTAGAAGATAAGAGAAATACATGCTCACTTCAAGTGGAAGCTGGCAGTAGCCGTCTCTGTGATAGGCTGACCGTCGATCTCCTCGTTCTCGACGATATGAGCAGTGAAGAATACGCTCACCGCTCCAGCCTATAAGCAAGGATGAGCAATATTCATGGGGGCAATCAGATATTTTCTAACCTTCTCACTCCCTTCCTCATCCTGCACCTCCACCGCATGCAAGAACTCGACCTTCGCAGTCTTGAACGTCCCTCGAGATGCGTGCAGGCGTGTCACATACTCCTCCTTGGTCAACTGCTTGCCATTGATGATGACAAACTCGACGTCTTTCGCGAGATATTTCACTATGGAGTCGTCGAAATCATTGGAGTCCGCCTCGAAGAGATAGGTGAGGGTAGTCTTTGCCCATGAGGTGAGGGTTGGGTAGGTGAGGTGGGAAGACATAGTGGACAGTTTGTGCCGCAAATAAGGTGTGCTTCCGGACCTGCTGTGTACTTCTACAGGCGAGAGGAGATGAGCTTTTTATACCTAGCACAATCCGATCGTGAAGCCGTGCCGCCTCATAGTAGATGATCTTTTTGTGTGATCGAGACCATGTCTCGGTATTTGATATCCCGACACCAATGTCATATGGCAGGTGTATTAGTTTGAAAGCATTTGTGCGTGCGCTCCGGTATGAGCAGAACCATGATGCGAACGAACGCAACGAGTGCGGGCGGGACGTCTACCCCTGCGTTAGCCATGAAGGTTTGGAGAGACGAGATTACAGACGGTAAGGGGTACATGCACTGCGAGCATGACCATCTGCGCTAAGTATCACGAATGAGTGTATAAGCGCAGGCTTATGGCGGCAACCTGCAACCTTCAGGAAAATCCGATTAATGTTACTTACCTGCTATGCCACCGCGTTTCTGTCATGCGAACGTTTGCTGAAACCTGATACCACAAAAACAGAACGCGATGCATTTCGTTGCTGTGATGAAACAACACAAGTATATGCATAGTACAAGCCTCGATGATCTAGGAGTTGTTCACAACGTTTAGCGTCTCGTGGTTGGACATCAGTGACCCCCACTCACCTCTCCAATACGCTTCGCGGTCGCCCGCTATACCCCCTGCTCCCATGCCGCATCGTCCAAGGCATACCGCTCGAGCCGTCTCGAGACTTCTTTCCAGCCCATAACGTGAGCCTCCCTTGATGTGCCAAGACAGCGTACCGCCTTGACCCTAGGAAAAAGATCGTAGATATAGTCTGCTATTCCGTCGTAGTCTTCGCCAACAGGAGATGTGCGTAAATCCAGAGTGACCAGATTCCAATGGCGTAGGCTGTTACGGTGTTGTCTGTAAACTAGAGGGTAGGTATCTGTATCTGCATCGACGTTGAGCTGGAGTTCAGACAGCTCTGGACAACGTCTAGCAATATGAGCGAGGACAGTGAGCGTGGGGGATTCGAAGGGGATGTCCGGATCATGCGTTTGGAATGGCCAAGCATCCCCTTGGATGTCCAACACACGTAAGTGGGGAAATGCGCCCAAAAAGTCACAGAATTCATTATCCGGATCGGTCCAGCGAATGCCACCCACGAACGACAGCGACATCTTCTTGAGGTTCTTGAAGGCCTTCAAAGGCTGGATATTAGCGTAGGATTGGGACGGAGCAATGTCCCCCTCCCATTCCATAATCTTGTGAGCAGGAAACTCGTCGATTTTCAATTCGGTAAGGGACGTAGGAGAGAGATATTGGGGCAACTTGGCAAGGAGATTGGAGAGCATTACGGGCTGAACTGTTCCCGAAAGGTCTATACTTTGCAATGATGGGAATAGGAACGGCTCCAGCACGGCGTTCCAGTCGGTGGGTGTATCCAGTCGGGTAGAGAGTAGTGTGAGAGATTTCAGAGACGGAAATGTGAGTGCACCCAAGGAAAGAGCCTGTGGTGGCCGTGAGAATCCATATGCGAGTAGTTCGAGGGAATTGAGAGACGGAGTATCAGCAGCGCATTGGAGTAATTTGTGTGATACATCTTCCAAGTAGATACCCTTGAGCACTCTCAAATTAGGTAGTAGGTGCAATTCATTGGCCAAAGAGAGACACCACGGAGTATCCAATTCTTGAAGTTTAAGACCGTCTAGGAAGAGTTCACGGAGTCCTCGGCAGTGATGGTGAAGGTTTGTAAGTAGGGCCTGCACCTCATTTAGAGATCCAGCGTTGAGGCTAAGGCTAGTGATTAGGGGTGATAGAAATGGGAGAGCCCAGGCGTATTTGAAGGGACGCTGAGCCCAGTGTAACTGGCGTAAGGTGGGTAGCAGAGGGCGTCCTCCGCGAATCCTGCTGAGCAATGGGATTACGGCGTCATGTAATACGTATCTCCGGTTGATACCCAAGCTAGGAATGACAAGCACACGTACATGGCGAGCGTACATGTCGAAACGATCCCAGTCGCGGCCGTTAGGTTCGGTCACAATTTCCTAATGAGCCCAAGTCAGCGGACGGAGTAAATATGAGGTGAACAAACGAACCAAAAGGTAACGTTGCCCGTAAGAATACATAGCGCTGACGTCGTATTCCAGTTCGTCTGTGCGCAATTTGTCAGCTGGTAGGCAGCTAACGAGCTGCTCTAGACCCATCTGCGTATGCCAAAGGGTCGGTAAACACGCCTGGAAGATGGTGCGACATGTTTTGGCGAGTGAGAGGACGGTACTGGAACCATCTCTATAGGCATGGGAGTTGTACGCGTTTGTAGAGTCGGCCGCTCCGTTCATGCAAGCCTCTGCAATGAGGCCAACGAGCTCGGGTAGATTCAAGCATCTCTGCGTTGCACTCCTAACTGTGGTTAATGTCAGTGTGGATTTTATGATTCAATACTTGACATGCAGACCTTGCAATTGATGCATGATGCACGATGGTCGCGGTGGACGAGCGAGAAAGAAAATATTTCCGCCGAGCGCGCGTGGGAAATACCGAACTGCTGGCCACGATCGGCGATTGTCGATCGTCGGTGGTTCTTTTCACATGAAAGTGATGGTATGCTTCTTATTCAGGAGTCGACAACTCAAAGATGGTTCTCGCTCAGGGGGCTCCCTGTCCAAGCAGCAGCAGCTCCTGTTGCTGCATGGTCATGGACGTGCCCGAGTCGGTTACCCCGAACAGGTAGTCCTCCGCGACGGAGTTGCTACAGAAAGCTATATATGTTTGGAGTTTTCTACTAGTCGTGCCACCTATCTTGCTTTCTTTATCACCTTACCCACTCTACCCCTCCTCACTCTACCCCCCACACTCTACATTTCTACACAATAGTCTCTGCGAGTACTATCATGATGTCTACTTCCTACCAATACCCCGCTCT
>JAXQGX010000402.1:0-15995 GCA_037040455.1 Irpex sp. P115-07
GGAATTTCGATCGTTAGGGAGATGCGCGGGGCGGGCGGCGGTGTGGCTGAAAACCTTATTTCTCAACTGTACATATGCAGTGATTGCCGCCCGTATAGGTGGGGTCTGACAAGCGCCTTGGCCAGTACTTTTGAAACTCAGCCATTCGTTCGTCCTCTTTTGGTATCAGCTTCAAGTTCTTGGGAGCGTTGAGGCACTACTATGTTGCTCTCGATATTCGGCAGTAGTCTCTTGTCAGTGCTTGAGAATCTTATACTCTGACATCTTCAAGGTATCCATTCGCGACTGCTCCTTTACGTACTACTCGACCTTTCTGTCGATTTTGAACGAAATGCATATCTGCATGACAATCATGTATGTCAGGCCCTCGATAGAGATGTTATTCGGGTAGACGTAAGTAGCTTGAGGTGAGCTATTCGACTAGACCGCGCCACGAAACTTGACAATCCTAACGCTTTCATCACAAAGACTGAATGTCCAGAACAGGTCATACTCGCTCCTTATTAACATACTACATTAGCTACTGCGACTTCCTTCTTATCACATAGATGCGCCGGATAGCGTACAGCGGCTCATTCTACATAAAATACAAAGTAAGCCTCATCGTATCACTCCAGTGGTCTAGACATTCACCGACCGCTTACAATTGCGTTAAATAGTCTCAACGACACACGTGAACGACCTCCTCCAAAGGAAACTATTCGCATATTCGTTGCTTTGCGCAGTGCTCCGCTGTTTCACTTTATTCTCTATCTCATCAACTCGCTCCTGCGTGAGCCACCTGCTCACAATCTGCAAGATCCACGTCCTACAGGTGATGCCGTGTTGACGATTCTCTTCCATGGTAGCGTATGAGTAGGGAAGATGTTCTGACACACTTCTTGGAGTGTGGCAACGGCCACGGGCTTGTAATCGATTACCTTGAAATACCCCAGGACAGCGTTCCTGCCGGTGTGATCGAATGCGCCATTGGGCAAGGTCTCAGAGATGTAACCCTCGCGGCCTTGAGGGTTGGAGGGGTTTATAGCAGCCCAGTGGTGTCGCGTATGCACGCCGTTACTATCGATGTGGATCAAAGCCCAATGAAAAGCATTTCCAAGCAATGGAACGGTCGATATATAAAGCGAGTCCCTGTCGAGTGGTACGGGTGCAGCCATTGCGGCGATAGCGATATAACGGCGAAAGGTAAGACTTTTGTTGGGCGTGCCACGCTTCCGCGTACATATGATCGATCGCTGTCTGAAGAGGTGAGCAAAGCCCTCCTGATAGACAGCTATGACTTTACCAATGTAGGAGAAGGATCTGGTCAGGGAAATGGTCATTGATGGCAGACGATCGACGGCCGCTTTTATATCCTTCATCAAACGGTATAAACACTGTTTGTATGGTTATGTATACCGAAATACTGCGCGTCAGTGTAGGACACCAATGGACGACCAAGGATAAGTACCAAGTATCGGCAACAGAGAACAAGGTAGTGTAGAAATCGAGGCATGAGATGCATACTATGGGAAATCTAACGTTAACTCTGTAGAGTCCGAATCGTTCATAGACCGGCCCGTGGACACAATTATGACCAAAGATATCAGATTGTTGTGCGCAGCGATGCTTTTGACAGTCCGTGACCTGGGGGTCTAAGAAGAGCATTGTTTGTGTAATAGCATAATGAACTGGGAGAGGAGGTCGACCGATGGAAGGCAGCCTGAGACATGGTATGGGACTGCGTACGAACAAAGCAATAACGAAATCATGGAAGATGGAAGCAACAAAGGACATAGTGGGTAAAAGTTGAATTGAGGCTAAACGAATTAGGTGCGAGAGCGAGTAAGTGAGATGAACGGGATTAAGTGATGGGATATACAGTGTTAACGGAGGTAAACGAATCGTAAGTAGAGTCTTCCAAGCAGAGCATATGCGTCAAGGAGTCAAGGGATCGGTTCACCGAAGATAGTACGTAAGAATTCCATCTGCTGTAGAGGCCGTGTATGGTTCCTCGACCTCTGGAGCAAATCGATGGGTGAATAGCCAGTATCTAGCCCATGCCCCCTCACACCCAGGTCGAGGAATTCTAAGGTTGTGTAGAATCCAGTGTCGCGGAAGCCAGCCAGAATCCTCCCAGTCAATAATTCCAGACACGCGCCCATTCTTGATCATTACATTCCGCATCGTCAAGTCGGTATGAGTCCAAACAATCGGGTCCGCGAATATCGATGTGAACGTGCCGGGAGGATGGCTTTCGATTGGCTTGTTGAGTGATATAGTCTGGTATAAATGGTATGTCGACGGATACGGGCCGCCCATTCTCTCGCGAAAGGAGGCTGGATGGGGGAGTCCATGACCACTTGCACTGGCCATGACCTGTCCCTCTAGTTCCGGAGGCTGAGGAATACGCCATAGCTGATCCAGAATAGAGACAATGTCTTTGGCGATTACTTCCATCTCCGGTTCCATAAGCTCCTTCTCCCGGTCGATTCTAGATAAGTCACGTCCCGGCAGCTTCGTCATGAGCGTATATGTCTTGCCATCGAGCTGAAAGGAATCAAGGAGCCTTGGGATAGGCAAGTTGGGAGCAGCTTGATTGAGAAATTTGAGCGCATCGGCCTCGGTACTGACAGTGCGATAACTTCTCTTGAGCACGATTGGAATGCCGAAGCGGAAGAAGTAGACCTTGACTGAGCCAATTTCGTCGAACGACAGCTGATACGACAGAAGAAGGTAGAGCCAGAGCCTCAGCCTTGCTGGAATCCACTTCAACACGTTGACCTGCGGGTGGATTAGCAACTCCATTGTCTATGAATATAGCATAACAAACCATAGATATGTACTTGCGCGTCGACGCCTCTGATTCTTGTCGTGTAAGCGTAAAATATTAAGAACGCGAAGGTGGTCCCGGCCGAAATGTTGTCTGAATGACACGACGGTAAAGCAGCGCAAAACGGACTGTCCGGGGTCCTGGATGTATCGCGATTGCCTGCCAGTGCCCATTTATGCATATGTTTGGTCTGTTGTACCGCTCCATTAATATTCTTTTCCATCACGTTCAAACACTGGCAACATCGAGGTCTGTCGCCGGGACGGTGCCTGTTGATGTTCAAATTTTTCTCAAATGAATACACAAACACAATAACATACGTTGACGCTTCGTGTTTTACGCGGGCTTCCTTCTTCAGTATACTCAGACTCTAGATACTTAGCAAGTTTTGAGAAGGACACCCTTACAGCACGATGGTCATGATGGGTAGGCACAGGGGGATGATGACCACAGCGGAAGAAGTAGACACGTAGCACTATATACGAGCAAAGCAAAGAATCAAATGAAGTAAGAAACGAGAGCGAAAGCAGAGGTGCGCGATGCGAAGTGCAAGAGGGATAGCAGCGTGCAGTAAAAAAAACCAACCAACAATAGGCATGCTTTGAGCGGGCAAGACTTGCAAAGAGAAACGGAGTTGAGCAGTCGCATTACCAAAGATACCATGTAAGAGCTCCGTCTGTTTTGGAAGCATTGTATGGCTCCTCGACCTCTGGAGCGAATCGATGGGTAAATAGCCAGTATCTGGCCCATGCGCCCTCGCACCCTTCACGGGGAAGTCTGAGGTTGTGCAGAATCCAGTGCCGTGGGAGCCAGCCAGAATCCTCCCAGTCGATGACGCCAGAAACGCGTCCGTTCTGTATCATCACATTGCGCATCGTCAAGTCGGTATGAGTCCAAACAATTGGATCGGCGAAGATTGGTTCAAGAGTGCCGGGTGGTAGCTCCGGTCTGTTTACTGACAAAGTGTCATATAACCTGCTTGTCGAGGGATATGGGCCAGCTATCTTTTGGCGGAAGAATGCGGGATGTGGGAGTCCATGACCACTGGCACTGGCCATGACCTGTCCTTCTAGTTCTGGAGGTTGAGGGATGCGCCATAGCTGATCCAGAATGGAGACAATGTCTTTGGCGATTACTTCCATCTCCGGTTCCGTAAGCTCCTTTTCGCGGTCGATTCTAGATACATCGCGTCCCGGCAGCTTCGTCATGAGAGTATATGTCTTGTCATCGAGCTGAAAGGAATCAAGGAGCCTTGGGATAGGCAAGTTGGGCGCAGCTTGGTTGAGAAATCTGAGCGCATCGGCCTCGGTACTGACAGTGCGATAACTCCTCTTGAGCACGATTGGAATGCCGAAGCGGAAGAAGTAGACCTTGATTGAGCCAATTTCGTCGAATGACAGCTGATATGACAGAAGAAGGTAAAGCCAGAGCCTCAGCCTTGCTGGAATCCACTTCAAGACGTTGACCTGTGGTCAATTATAGTTAGCGAGTTGCGCATTATATGTAGATACTACATGACAAACCATAAGCTATATTTACGATCGAGATGTCTGAGACCTCACGCGTAGTCTGAGTTTTGACGCGCCCCTCTTATCGAGGAGTGCCCAATTTGGATGAAGCTTCTCTTTTTGGACGCACTGCCTGTATATTAGCGCTCAAAAATATCGCCTCGCTTGCCTGTGTAGTGCGTAGCTTAAACCAGTCGCTCTATAACTATGCAAGGTCGCTTCTCAATAAATCCAAACTCGTATGGAACAGAGCTCTCCGATATTCATGTGCAACCCTCTCCCGCATCACCCATACCCAATGAAAGAAGTCAGCGGTTCGACTATGTTCTCAATGCAATTGAGTCGCAAGGTTTCACGTCGCTGGGCCAATTTCTTGTCGAACTCTTCACGCTAGCCTCAGATCCCGACAAGAAGAAGAAATCTTTGAGTATATCTCAGACGGTGGCCAGCTTCCTCAACGGCCGCACAGGGAGCCGAGACGATGTCATAGCCCTGGTCAACATTCTATATGACAGTCGATTTTCTGCACCGAGGGCCAAGCGGAAGTCAAAAACGCCGAACGAACAGAAGCATCGCACACCCGAAGCACGTATGGCTCGCTACAAGCTGAAGCAGTGGGCGTTAAGAGTTGTAGAAGAGTCAGTTGGCAAGGAGGCAGACAAGCTCGCCTCCGTACAAGGCGGTCTCCGTCCACCTGGAGATGAAATGACATGGGATTTCGCGACGAACTTCTCCTTCGATAGGGTGGCGCAGCTTATGCAGGACACGAGTCCCACATGCCTTAGGCTTCTTGAGGCAATGGCCACTGACATACCTGCGAACCGTCTCAGCCAACCAGATTCATCTACTACTTCTTCCGAGTCCGAGGGCGATGCCACTTCACATGCAGTGTCCAGCTCGGATCCGGTTCCTCAGGATGCACAGTCTGGCGCGGGCACACTGGTCAGCTCGCGGCGCAAAGCAACGACTCGAGGGAAAAAGAAAAAGGATCCTATCATTGTAAGCGACTCATTCTGAGTACAAGTTGAGCAGATTACTGATTACACAATGAATCTCTAGATTACCCTCACCTCGTTTCTCATGCTGCGATTGCGGACGGCGATATAGGACGTGCTATGAATGTGATGGCGGTAGGTTCTGCTCGTATATGAAAGTTTATACCAGCAAGTCTGACCTATGACTCTTCAGGTGTGGACGTTCACTTTCTGCGGAAGTGGAAAAAGCAAATATACCAACGAGCTACTCGAACTCACCTGCAACTTTGAGTACGAATATTCCGACGAACTCAAGCGCGCAGTACTGAACAATTGGCTCTGTAACCTGACGGGCCACCTTGGACGATGGTTTCCTATGGATCTGATGATGGAGCACAACATCAACCTCTTGAAGAGGATGTCTGGAAAGCGGGACACACCGTTTGGAGAGACATTCTTCAAGGAGGTCATCTCTCTGAATATCCGATATTTCCTCGAGATGAAGGAATCGCTTCGCTCAGCTGTTGGGATTGGTCAACTGGGTGGGAAGCATACGCCGAAGAAAAAGAACGTAGCCATGAAGCATCTGAAACAAACCATGCGTGAGCATCAACTGCATCGCTTTCGTGAAAAGCGGACATACGGCTTTGAAGCTCAAGATGACTTCATGGAAGGCAATTTGCGCTTCGCCACAACCACTCGCATAGCGGATTTTGTCAAGCGAACAGTAGCGGACGCTGCTAACCTACACGGAAGCGGTGAGGAGGAAGAACATGACGAGGAAGAACAGGATCAGGAGGGAGAGTCGGCCAACACGTTACCGTTACCTCATGTCTGGCACGACGGCGAGCTGATTCTCCGAGATGGGCACGAAGACGCTGATGACAGTGCGAGCGAGGAAGATGAGGGCGAGTCAGACGGTGGCCAGTGATAACGAGATGTAGAGCGCAATAAATCATATATATATTGATCAATGATATGTACGACTAATGATATGCCATGCCAGTGCGTGAGTTACGATGTCGCGCATCATGAATGTCCAGGACTTACTGGATACGCTGTTACATGACGCGTTGCCGTTTTCTTTTACGCGGTGTGTTCAAGATATCTTCACCGAAGGGCTGAGTGCGTTTTGGAGACTTTGGCGGAGGTTCACTGGACGGCATGCTCGACAAGTTAGCAATACGGTCCGTCTCTCCTCTAGAGTCAGAAGACTTTGTATTCTCCTTTTGTACAGCAGAGACTGCCGGTAGAGATACGGGTGGTGAGCGGACATGTAAGGTGACCTTTCGGACACCCCCAAGACCAGCTGCCGCATTTGCCTTACGGACCTTCGCAATATCCTGTGCCTTCTCCCTTCGTTGCTGCTTAACAAGTTCATGACGCTCGTTCAGCTCCTCGCGCATCTCATCTGCCAGCTTGGCGACCTCATGCCATAAGACATCGCCGTAAACCTCCCAGTACTCCCACCCGTCCAGGCGAGCCGCTAAAACCTCCTTGCTCGTAATCAGCAGGAACTTGTCGATAATCTTGGAGGTCCACCGCGGGTCGAGAAATGCTTGATATCCAACGAAGAGGTCATCGGCGCAATCAGGACCCTCATCACGAATCTTGAAAGCAACTTGGCCCAGTCGCTCTTTGAGACGCTCGACATCAGCGGCTTTCAGCTTGAGATGAGCAGGCAGGCTAATGGCAGCACAGGTAGCTGAGGCGACGGAAGGCTCAGCCTCATGGGCAGTAGGTGTTGACTCCATGGTGGGAGAGGAAGGCGATAAGGGAGAGAGAGGAGAGGGTACCGGGTGGGGACAGCAGGAACTGCAACGACCGCAGTCGCGATCAACGCCAGGGTTTCCTTGTATGATGTTCATCTGCCGCACAATACACACGTCTTGTATGTATGCGGAAACCACGGCCCAGAGCGAGAGGTTCTTGATGAACACATCGGAATTGATACGACTTGTGATCTTCTTCGACACCTTGTTAGGTCCTGATGTCGTATCGTCGCTCGTAGTGCCACCAGATCGTTCTTGTCCCATATGGGTGGAGAGAGCCGGTGAGAAAAAGCGCGGGTCTACCTCAGACGTGCGCAGATAGGCTGTGACAGCTTCAATGTCGGCCTTCTTGATGTACACGTACGCTGTGCCATGACGATCTCGTGCCCGAGATGTTCGACCAATACGTTGGACCATCGACGACATACTGGATGGGGTGGGGAAGCATATTACCCGGTCATAGTCCGGTACATCCATCCCCACACCAAGGACGTCCGTCGCAACTACGATAGCCGTAACTCGCTCGCTTCCTGACTGGTATAAGGCACCGAGAATGTCCGTCTTGCACTGCGGACAGTTGAGTGAGTGAGCGTGTCGGATAACGATGTTACGCTGCGCCTGAAGGTGGGAAGCTAAACGAGAACGCAGATACGTGGTGAGGCGATGGCCGAGATCAATTGTCTCACAGTAGATGAGTGTCTTCGGAACATCCGCGGCGCACTCGATGTCGGAGGGAAGCACCCAATCGAGGTCGTGGAATTCGTCAGTGGTATAAGCATGTTGCACTGGGCGGATCACCACGTCGATGTTGTAGCGTTCACAATCGCGACGATCCATGTAAAAGTTGCCGTCGCCAAACCCAAGAGCCTTCATAACGACGGCAGTCTGGCGTCCTGGCTCGAGAGTCGCTGTCAGTGCCAGACGAGTCGTCCAAGGTGGGAGCCACGGTATAGTGTCCGCGATGCTACTGTACGCTTTGCGGAAGGTTCCACCCCACTCGTCAACGAGATGGCATTCGTCGACAGTGAAGAGGGCCAGGCGAGCGCGGACGTTCTGATACTGGATCACGTCCTTAAAGCGCTTCGAGAGCAGCATTTCTGGCGACATGAGAACGATATTCGCCAGCCCGCTCTTGACTTCCGCCCATAAATCGCGTGACGGCGAAGCCGCGTTCAGAGTCTCATGGTTTACTGCTAATGCCGGAATGCCCAGAGCACCCAGCCTTCGTACCTATATCAACGTCAGTACTTAGCTATAAAATAGAAGTAGATTACGCACCATATCGTCTTCTAATGCATTTGTTGGGGCAACTACGATGCTAAGCGTTGCTGGCCGCACCAGGGAGTACAGATAGAAGACGGATGTCTTTCCCTCTCCAGTCGCCCACACGCATCCAACGTTCTGACCCATCAAAAGCTTCGATGTACACACCAGCTGTCGTTCTGTGAGTTGATATGATACTTTGTCTTGTAGGATATGTTGCAGACGGACAAGACCCTCGGGAGCACACCAGTCGAAGGTATCGCGCGCCCACACAGGGCTAGGTAGAGTCGAATAAGAATGTGCCATAGTATTATAAAGACGTGTATTGTTGCATGGAGACAAACAAAGGAGCGTAGGTTAACGAGACGAGTGCATGGGAGTGGAGACAGAGCACAGTGCGGACACAATGACGAGACGAAGACAGACGACGACGCGTTCAACGCTTGTTGATTGCTTCCCGTGATGTCACACGTGATAGCGCCGGGAAGCCGACGAGGGCGTCAAAACACTCCTCGATAAGGAGGGGTGTAATAGACGCAGACGTCAGACAGCGATCTTGAGGCACGAAAGTTGGTAGGTGTCTCGTCTGCTTTGAGGAGACTACTCACGCGTGATTAGTGTCGTGATTCACGACGCGAAGGTCTGAGTAGCACGATAAACTTGAAGTTCAACGTTCAACACGAAGTGAGCTGTTCGGGGTCCTCACGATCTTTGCTACCCATTTTAGGCAATATTTGTTCCGTTCCGTCCACTGATGGCATTCTTTTCCGAGACCGCCACGTTCAAACCACAGCAAGGCCTGCAGAGGTTAGTCTTCCACCAAACAGGTGTACAGCAGAATGATATATACTTCATTTCTCAGACATAGATGCTAGGCGTTTTGCGCTGGCTTCCTTCTAGATTTAAGCTCTGGCTATATCTTTCTCTCTCGCGTCCGTTGTCTTATGAGCAAGGCGGGACGGGCAAGGTGTACTTTTTTAGATTCGGGATCCCGCTGGTGTTGAAGCGGTCGGATCGCACCGTGAGCACAGAGGCCGACGCTTTGTGCTTTCTAAATCGTGTCGTGCCGCATCTCCCTATCCCGAAGTTAATCGACTTTTTCTGCCTTGACGGGGTCACGTATACGGTGATGACTAGACTCCCCGGTCGCGACTTGGCCCAACTCGAAAATGAAGAATCACTCTCGTCTGAGGCCATGGAGCTCATTGCATCGGACGTTGCCAACATTGTTGAAGATTTATGGAGTGTGCCGCAACCCACTAACCTTCGTGGACAAGTTATGGTCAGCGCAAGCGGACACGGTCTCCCGCATCCTGTGTCCTTCCATCGGGACCTTGGTGGACCCTATCCATCTACCATTGACTGCTACAAGACCATGGTAATGGACATGTCGGCTCTTCCTTCTGGTCACTTTAAGCCTATTATCGAAGACCCCATCTCATGGGTTCACTGGGACCTGACAATGCGCAATGTGCTGGTTCATAATGGCCGTGTCTCCGGGATCATCGACTGGGAAGACTCAGGTTGGCTTCCCCGTCACTGGCTTATACATAGCTTACGTTCTCCGCGACCGGGGTGTCAAGGTGCATGGGCAAGATATTGGCATTTTACCCATCGATTTCAACCCGAAACGGAAGAGGCCTACGCAGCTTCGCGCGTAGATGGTGTTCTCACGTACCCTCTTTGTTCGTGAAGGCTGTCTGAGTCTTATGCTGTACCATGATTTACTGTTCGATTATTTTCACATCTTAGGTCAGTGCCAATCCTTTCTCTCCTTTGCTGGTCTTCCTTTCTTATACTACTACAGACCATTGACCTCGAGGATAACGAGGCGCCCGTCCACGGCCCGCGAGTGGTGTTGTTTTCTCAACACGTGTACAATCCGATCTATCATTTCGATTACCAGGCCTTTGCAAGTTTTAGCTTGACCGCAACCACCTGGCTGGTCTGTTGGTATCATAGCCGCGCATTATCCAGCTTGGACTGAGCTATTGTACCCAGTTGTGACTTGGTAGGTATCGATCAACTCAGGTGGCTTTCACACTGGCAGCTCGCTGATCTCTCTCCTTCAGATTATTCGAACACGCATGTCTGGCCTTCGGATTCCCCTGCGCAACGACTCATTGTACATCTGCACCCTCCCCCTTACCGGCTCTGCCTTCCATTGGTCGCTGATACATATCGACGGTGACGGCGTTCACACTCGTCACCATTGGGCTGCCATCACCCGCGATGTCCAGGGCCGAGAGGCCTACGTCGAAAACGTATTGCCACATGGTGCGCTCGCCTCTACTGGGAACAACAAGGTCCTCGGCTACTTCAGAATCAGCGATTATACACCGATTGAGGTCACCGCGCTACGCGAAATCTGTAGGCAGATCTTCCCCACTTCCTATCCCACCGTCGCAGAGAATCGTCGCAATGCTATAACATGTAGGACATGGATTTTCCATATCATATCGAGGATCATCTCGGAAGCGAGAGCAGAGGAGGTAGAGGATCGCGTCAAGAAGTTAAGTACCAGCCAGAGCAATGAGTACGCAAACAGTTTCTTGTGGGGTCGACCATTTATGTGTATAGTTGACGATGTTTAGACATCTGGAGACAGCATGGTATCTTGGATTGTGTGTCTGTATATACGTAGTTCTTCTAGCAATGGCCGTGAGTTTCATGCCCTCGATCGCTTAGCTGTGGCTGTCGCACTGGCAGTGTTTTCGCGACTATACAGTAATGTTTTGAATGTTGTGAGATCGTCGGGAGAGTACGAGGCCCTCTGCTTCCAGAATCCATATTGGCCCTTATTGCAGAATCAGAGAAATCGGTATGTCACTGTATCATACATACATGTGTGGTGAATCGACAAGCTAAATAATATTTATGCAACAACTGTCCGCGAGAAATAGAAAGCGATCTGTAGGAAATATGAGATGGAATCGTGTGCAATGGGGCGTGAGATTCATGAGAGTCGTAAAGAAAAGTAACCGAGCAGCCACCAGGGCCAGCGTGTCAGTGAGCCATGATCAACTATGTAAGGCTCTTTCGTGGAGAGGCTGCTGGAGAACCCGATAGCGCGGTCGAAGACGGTCGTTCGAGACGGCTCCTGAGGCGTTCCAGTTCACGTTCGAGGCTGGTAGTAACAGTTATCAGCGAGGTTTTCAGCTATACGCCTTGTCACTTACTTCAGAGCCTTCTGCTTATAGTCTGCAGCCTCACGTTCAGCCCGTCGCTTGGCGAGCTGGAGATTGTTCTCGGATGTTTGCTACGAGATCACATGTAAGTCAAAATCAGAAGTTTTAAATCTGAGGACGACATACGAGCTCATCCATAGAGTGTCTAAGACTTGTGAGTTTGTTCTCGTAGTTTTTGACCTCCTCTTCTAGTCGCGCTCGTGCTCGGTCAGACTCGGCTAATTGAAGTCGGGCATCACGAGCAGTCTTGTCAGAGCGAATGACACGCGTGCTGTCTTTCGAAGACTGATTGAGCTGGTTTGTTAGCTCCTCGATACGACTTTCCAGTCTTCGTGAGGTCGTCACTGGTCGCGGAGAGTTCAACGACCTCGTTTCGAGATCTACAATGCGAACGTTGAGTTCCTTGATTTGTTTCTCTAAGTTCGCCTGAAGAAAGCAACCTTTGTTAATTTCATGACAGCTAAGCGATATGCGCTACATACGTTGAGTTTGTCCAGCTCTGAGTTTTCCACTCTGACCTTTCCAAGCTCCACTTGGGACTCCGCCGCGTATGTTTCAGCCTTCTTCATCCTCTCGAAGGCCATAGCGACGCGATCCTCCTGCTCTTCCAACGCACGCTCCAGGTCCTGCTTCTTCAACCTCAGCTTCTGCAGCTCCGTCTCAGAATTCATCTTGCTAGCATCGATATGATCCATCTTGATGCTTTCCAGTTCAGCCTGCAACGCGCGACGAGCCTTCTGCAATAGCGCTCTGTCCGCTTCTGCATCATTCAGCACGCTCCGTAGCTCTCGTACTTGAGAGTGCAATGAGACAATCTGGCTTTGCTGTTCAGCTTGAGCGGCGGTGGAAGATTCGTAGGCCTTAGTGATGTCTTGAATCTTTGTCTCGAAACGTTCCTTCTCTTTCTTCCAGGCACCGCCGTTATAAACTTCGTCATCGAATCGAAGCTGAAGTTCGTCGAAGTTAGACTTGATTTGACGGTTCTCTTCACGGAGTCGGCTCATTGTATCACGCTGAGACTGAAGTTCTGTAAATCAAGTTCGCCACTCTCAGCTTGGAGCTAACCGCTGTATCGGCATACATACCATCCGTCAGTTGTGCAAGCTCAGCTACAAGCAATATGTGAGAACGTTACTACTCCAGTGTTCGACACGCTTACCTTGGTACTTCTTCCTGGTCTGATCCGCGGTGAAGTCTCGTTCTGCTAGATCTTGCTGATGCTGCTTCCGCTCATCCTCCATCTCTTCGCGCAATCGCTGTCTTAGCAATTCCATGTCAGAGCTCTCGCGGCCCTCTTCCTCAAGCTTGCCTTCCAAATCGTGAATGCGGTCCTCTGCAATCTTGAGTCGTTCTTCAGTGGCTTGACGTTCCTGGACGACAACGGCATGGGCTTTCTCTGCGTCTGCAAGAGCGCGGCGAGCTACGTGATATGGTAAATATATGTTCGTGGATAAGATAAGCAAAAGGCGCACCAAATGCCTCTGCGCGGGACGCTTTGGCCTTGGAAATCTCAGCTTCTTCCAAGCGACGCAAGTACGAGTCTGTCTTAGACTTGTATGTCTCAACAGCCTCTTGGAGCTCTGCAATAGATTATTAGTAGTTTCACACAGATGTGACGATCCACCCACCTGAGTGTATCGTAGACGAAGCAGAGGAGGTAATCTCAAGCTCTTGCAAGCGCATCTGCAGTTGACGTTTGACACCTGTTGCTGAGGGTCAGACATATACGGGAGGTAATGACACCAGACTTACTGGCTTCGTCGTTCTTCGCTATGATCTCCATCTCTAACCGGTCCTTAAGATCTGCGACCTCAGATTGCAGCTGCTTCTTAGATTGCGCAAGCTCCTGAACTTGTCGCCGCTGATCCTCGAGTTCAATTTGAGCAGCTCTTTGCGATGCGAACTGTGTGATATGTTAGATATTGCCGACATAGCACGATAAAAAAAATGCACCAGAGCCTTTCGTGAATCCTCCAAACGAGCATAACTTTCTCGCTCTTCCAACAAAGTGTTTTGGAACTTCTTCCACATCGCCTGGACATCCTCAAGCTGCGCAGCCTGGGCTGCTCTTCGGGCATCAGCCTCATCCTGCAGCAGTTCTGCGAGCTTCGTCTTCTCTCGTGCCAGGCGTGCACGAGTTTGCTCCAAGGATTGCTTCGATCCGTCACTGTTGTCCAATTCGGAAGTCATATCGCGAAGTAGTGCTTCTAGATGATGTCTGACACGCGTGGAAGCCGCCATCTGAATCTCAAGCAGCTGCACCTCTTGCTTAAGCGCGTTGACTTGAGCTGACTTATCTGGAGTCCTGGGAGGCTCTGGATGCGACTCCTTGCGAACTCTACCAACACCGTTGGTTTTCTTGGGAGTGACGTTGGCCATAGTTCGGGCGGTACCAGTGTTATTGGACCTGACCCCTTGCGGCCTCTGCAACAATTCACGCTCCATTTCCTCGTCAGCCGACTGCAGCTCTCGCAACAACCGAGTCCGGAACGCTTCGTCCTTCGGGCCACTCATGATCAACCGACGGATCTCCTGGTGCTGACGATCGACATGCTCCTTGATTCTCAGCGCAGTAGTATTAGACGATTGCGCGTCGTCCAGTTGTTGTTCGAGCTGACTGATACGAGACTCATACTGGCGTTGTACCTTGGCGATGGAGGTGGGGGCATCAGCCTCGTCGGCAAGACGAGTAAGTTCTACCTCGAGGTTGTCTTTGGCCTTCTGAACGGTGGCTAGCTGATGTGAGACGTCTTCGATCTGAGTCTGGGCAATTTGAACCTCGTTCTGTAAGCGACGAGCTTGCAGTTCAGCGGCCTCTCTGGCTCGCTTCTCCCCCTCGGCATCCGCGAGAGCACGAACTGCCTTTTCCTCCTGAGTGCGAGCTGCCTTGAGAAGACCTCGTAACTCTGCCTGCTCCTTCTCTCTCTGACGACTAAGATCCTCAGCTTCCGAGGTAAGACGGGTCTTCGACTTCTCGAGAGAGCGTATGTAGGCCGCTTGTCTCTGGAGCTCAAGCTGTGCATCGGCGAGCTGCTTGTCGGTGACCTTCTTTGCCTCCTCAAGCACGTGAACATGCTCGACGATGGTCTTATCTTGCTTGGCCTCAAGCTGCTTGACTTCCCACTCTCGAGCCTTCAAATCGTTCAGCGCCTTGTTCAGATCGCGGTCGAACTTGATGTTGATGTCTTTCAGACGGATGATCTCATTTTTCTGCGTGGTAACCGAATGCTCGAGCTGCTTCCTCTTCGCTGACTCGCTCTCCAGATGTTTACGATTAGCTTCGAGATGACGATCATTTGCGGCCTTGTCCCGCTCGAGCTGCAGAACGACGTCCTCAAAGTCTTGATACTTCGACTGTGCGGTAGCAAGCTTTCGTTCAAGAGCCTGAAGGCAGATGTTGAGTAGTAGCACAGCGAGGAAAACGAGNTTCTTTACCTCTTTCTCTTTGACCGCATCCGCCAGTTGGCCGTCAAGATCTATCTGACGCGACCTCAGGACCTGCAAGTCAGAATCGATGGTCCTCTTTGACTTCTCGGCCTCAGCCAAAGCAGCCTCAGCCTTCTCCAGCTGCGCTTGAGCGAAGGCCTCTTTGTCGGAAAGGGACTTATGGCTCTGCTCGAGAGAGTGGTAGTCGCGGGTAAGACTTTCGAGTTCTACCTTCAGCTGGCTCTGCCCCTCGGCCGCCTGTCGACGCGCTTCGACAAGATCGTGCGAGAGTTTAGTAACCTGAGCACGCAGGTCGGCCAGTTCAGCCTCTTTGCTCTTGTCAACCTCGCTCCTTCGAGTCTCCTCCGTAACCTTCGTCTGTAATAAGGAGCGCAGCTCATCAAGCTCCTCTTGCAGCTTACTCCGAGACTCATCGGTTCGCGAACAATCATCTTGAGCAGCTTGTAGCTCCGAAGTCAGGGTGTCGATCTTTGCTTCCAGCTGTGCAACCTCCTTCTGAAGACGGCCATGTTCTGCCTTGGACGCATCCAGCTCAGCAGAGAGACGAGTGATATCGTCCTCTTTGCGTTTGATCATGGCTGTGTAATCCGTAGCCGTTCGCGCCATCTCAGCAAGCTGTTCCTTTGCATGACGCGCCTCCGCTTCAAGAGATTCTGCTTTCTCCCGAAAGTTATCCCTAGAGAAATGTGGCATCAGCTACCTGCATATCATGCGCTTAATTAATATTCTTACCTTGTACGAGCTTCCGCAGACAGCTTCCCGTCCAGCTCAGACATGGATGCCTCCATACGCTCCTTCACCCGCTCCAAGTCCTCTTCCCGCTGAGCAACCAAATTCTTCAACTCTTCAGCGGTCTTTTGCAGCTCCTCCTTCTCCGCAGTCAGAATATCGATATCTTCCTCGGCCTCGTTCAAGCTCTCGGTCAGTTCAAGCTCCTTCTTTTCCCACTCCTGCTGCTCTGCCTCGAGTCGAACCAGATGTTCAGCGGCCTGATCGAATGCTTGCCTGAGGGTCTCGTGTTTCTCTTCGCT
>JAXQGX010000403.1:0-15072 GCA_037040455.1 Irpex sp. P115-07
CGAGAGGACGTCGCAGACGGTTGCTCATTCGCAGTGAGATACTCAGAGTCAACCAGCGACCCTGATGCGATGGATGGGGAGGGACTAGGATAGAGGAGGGATGGAGAGGAGATCGTAAACTTGGACATGTCTGTGGCCAGCGTCAATGATGCGCGAAAGCAAACCAGAGGTAAATCGTACTTACCGACGTGATGCACAATCTAGAGCGAAGCTTTGGTGGAGTACAGGGTAAAGACAAAGCTCGAGAGAGTACAAGACGCGTATAAAACGCGTCCAAAGGAGGAGAGAAAGCGAGAGAAATGGAAAGGGTTGGAGGGAATGTCGATCCCGAACGCCCCGTCCTTTTAAAGTGCTCGTACTGCGGGTAATGGGATTTAATGTGACGCCTGAAAGAGCGTACAGAACGTGTACACATTCATGTGATGGTGAAGGTGTGACTACTAAGCTTCAGACCTAAAACGACCCTGAGGACGTGGCGGCTGCTGTACAGGTGAAACTAGACTGTTGAGCAATGCGAAAGCGTGAGGGTTCGTGAAGTATGTCACCGTGGGAGTTGCCAGTCTTCCATTGTCCCTTGCCAGCAAAATCTGTCCTCATCCATTCGCCTATGGTCCTATCAACCTCCAATACTGGCTGGAAAGTGCCAGACGAACCGTCTGGTTCGAAAGTGCCACTCGCAAATGTGTAGGGACGTGGGCGAGCTTCGGTGGCTGCATACTGGAGGTGCTGGCAGCGTGGCAGATCTATGACAGTTGTTCAAAGACTCTGAAGATCTACACCAAGATTTGGGATGTGACGATGATAATCCGTACCTCGATAGCGAGAGGGACAATGACGGGGCGCTGGGAGCGGAAACCTTTGTGCATCTCACTTTACTCTCCCTCGAGGCAGCCTCGCTGCAAGATGTATCGGAAGCGCCGCCATGAGGCGGTCGGGGGTGATGCTGGATGAGTCCATGGGTCAACGCGGGTGATAACGTGAAGTATGAATACAGACAATGATCGAGTGAACTCACAGGGCGGGCGGGCGTCTACAGATAACGTCGGCAGTCGGGCGATGGAGGTTAAAAGGCGTGTTTCTATGGGAGAGGGAGCAGCAGAAGGGAAGCTTAGGAGGGGCAAAGGAAGTGCATTGGGGGGAGGGGGGTTTCTACAACTAGGCGACAGTTCTGACAGGTCTTATATACCTGAGTCGTTGTTTGGCTCCCTTGCCAGTGGACCCACAGACAACTACAACAGACGATGTCGTGTACAAAACATACACTGATGCTACAACCCTCGTGTGATAGGCGAGGTACTCATATCTAATGCAGTGGCACCATCAGTCCAATTGTTGGAACCCAGATAATTCTCGAGGACTCACATTGCACCCAATCCCGCACCATCGTGGGCAACCAAGACACGGAAGGTGGCCCGCTCATGATCATGTGGCGAGCCACATCGACTCTCCTGCAGCCTTCTTGACACGGTTCATGACTGCCAGCCCTTCTCTTTCCTCCGCTACCGCCTCGATCAAAATGATATTGACACCGGCGGCCTCCAAGGAGAGGAGGCCGTCAAATAATCGCTGTGCGGTAACAGACGGTTCGGACAATGGGCCTAGAGCATATCGATTCCATGAGATAGCCGGGGTATCTGGGAGCTTATCCAATAGGAGAGAGTCTGAGGGAGTGAGCACGCCGACTCGTATTTCTCCCTCGTGGTTCCTGAACCGCTCCTGCAGAGATGAAACTAGCTTCTCAACAGAGATGACGTCCGTATCAGCTGGGAGACTTGACGTTGAGTTGGAGTGCAGCAGAATGACTGGTACAGCAGGGGAATAGTGTCGATATTTCATGCCTGGGGTAGTTGGTGCATGTTCCATTGCTTCGTCCTGGTAGTCGCGCCGGTGAACAAGAACTCGAGGGACGGCCGTCGTACCCTGCCAATCCTGCTGCAGAGCTTTCTCCAAGTCCTCCACAGTTACCCCGCCCGGCCTGAGTACACGAATGTTCCCATCTTCACCTAACCCATCTACCACAGTGCTCTCCAGCCCGACATCGCATGCTCCACCGTCCAGGATGAGGTCGAGCTTCCCTTCTAAGTCGCGGAAGACGTGTTCGGCTCGTGTAGGACTGGGCTTTCCTGAGGAGTTTGCACTGGGTGCGGCGATAGGAGCATCTGTGATAGCGATCAAAGCCCGCGCGACGGGGTGAGAGGGCATGCGCACAGCGACGGTAGGCTGGTTTGCAGTTATGATGGAGAGTACTATGCTGCCATCCGAGGGAAACAGCAGGGTCAATGGGCCGGGCCAAAAGTGTCGCACGAGTATTTGGTATGAGAGCGGTAGTTGATATGATTTGGGTAAGAGACGGCGGAGCATGGCCTCGGAGGACACATGGACGATGAGCGGGTTATCCGCGGGTCTTCCTTTGGTAGAGAATATTCGAGCGGCAGCTACGGCGTCCAGTGCGAGAGCACCAAGCCCATAGACCGTTTCTGTAGGAAATGCGACTACTTGCTGGTCCTGCAGCAGAGTAGCTGCATCGTGCAGAGCCTCTAGAGTTTGTGGGTCAGCGACGTCCGGGTCAGTGGTAGGGAAAGAGATGGAGGAAGGATCGCAGCTTAGCACTCTCGTGCGCGATGCTATAGTGGTCATGGCTCGAAATCTCTGACGAACGCGGTGGTGCAGTTTACGGAGGGTTTGGAAACATTGCATTGCGGGTCTGAGGCGTTTTGAGTCACGAAATTTGGCTGGCCCTAAAATACGGAAGATAGGCGCTCGTAAGACCCTAAACAGGAAATGCTGCCAGGACCAACGAGATCTCGCCGTAGATTTTGCTCGACCACTCCCATCTCAAAAGCCAAAATGTCTAGCATAGACGCAGTCTCGATTTTCGCGGAAGGCACCTTCGAAGAGCAGGTAAACTAAGACACGATGCAATCCATCGCATAGATATTCACGAGTGTCTCTACACAGATCAGGGAGCTCGTAAATTACTTAGCTCAAGGCCGCTCGGACGAGGAGAAAGCCAGCTTCACCCAACCATTCGAAGATGCATTGGCAACCGCAGAAGGTCAGAAACCCTTTGAAGAGGATACGGAGCGAAGAAGAGCGGTATTTGAGAAAGTAGTTCCGGAAGTCAAGGGACTTGGCCAAGGCTCAGAGCGAGGTATGTTCTTGCCTTAGTTTAACAGCTCTCACTTGCTGAGTGGCGCATGCAGAGATCGAAGGGTTCTTCAATCTATTCTTTGCACATTTCTTGAACTTGCTTCCCCTCGAGTCTTCAAGCACGAGAGAACATCTCAAGTCAATACTGCAAGCCATCGTATCTTCTGATTCCTCGCCAGTGAAATATCGCATGTAGGGAGACAGTGCTGCCCTCCCGTCACATGATTGCTGAACCATAATTTAGCCTTACCACCCTCTTCAATGCCCTCCCTCGCAACTCCGGTCTTCGTCTACCTGTCAACGAAACCCTCATTCAGCTTGCTAGTGCCGAAGATGAACTGGATAGACTGCAACTGTCGCTACCAGAAGTTAACAAGTGGTTGTCCGAGTGGGAGATCTCCAGCGAGGAGAAGAGCTCGTACCTGAAAACTCTCGTCGACACTTATGCTCAGGGCGAACCGTACGTTTCTCACTCTTTGCTTTGATCTACCGAGGCTGATCGCATCGTTTGTAGAGAAACCTCCTACGAATACCAACTCGCCTACGTCCGTTCCCTCCCTCCTTCTTCCTCTCAATCTGCTGCTCTCGACCTCGTAGCATCTGCCCTCCGCCTCCCTTCTGTCTTCGACTTCGACGCCCTGTTCCGTCTGGACGCCGTCGTCGCCGCAAAGGACTCCGAACTCTACTCTCTCCTCCAAATCTTCCTCAATGACGGTCTCGCCGAGTACCGGGAATGGGCAGGGAGCCATGGCGCAGCCTTCACTCCATATAGTGCGTGTTTCCCTCCCTTCCACTCTCTGTGTTTAGCTAACTTTGAGTTTGACTTCAGACCTCGACCAGGCACAGCTCGAGCGCAAGATCCGTGTCTTGAGTCTGACCACGCTTGCCTTCCAAAACATCGGTCGTGACCTCTCATACTCCTCCATCGCAGAAGTCCTGCAAGTTGAGCCCACAGAGGTCGAACGATGGGTCATCGATGGTTCGTAACGTCATTTTTCGCCAACATCCGCCGACTAGCTAACTCGTTCGTTTAGTGCTGCGCACAGGACTCGTCGTCGGCAAGCTCTCGCAAACGAACAAAACCTTCCATGTCATCCGTGCTTCTGCACGCGCATTCGAGCGTGCTCAGTGGGAGGCTCTCGAGTCCAGGCTTGTAGCGTGGAAGACTGGCCTTGCGAGCGTGCGGGACGTTATCGCTGCTACTAGGAAGAAGAATGCTCCTCCCCCCGTGGTCACCGCTGTTGCGGCAGCTGAGCCGGCTGCCACTGCTACTTCTACTAATGGTGCTGAAGCCGTGGCTGCTTAATCTCATGTATCACCTTGTTGTGTGTAGCTTAGAAATGCATACTATCGTTGTAGCATTAGCGATACTAGGGTTTAATGTCGCAATAGACGTTGGGAATGCTGCGTTACTTCTAACATGAAGGTACAGAGCGTAAATAGTGGCTTATATAAAGGACCACGAAGCCGCCTTCTATTCACCATCTACGTAAAGCCAAAACATCTACCACTCTCCGTCGAAACCAATGAAGCCTACAAGGTCATTTGTCAGCTGAATGCTTCACTCCGTAGCATACATACGACAGGGCGAATAACGTACCAGTCAACAAAAACACGGGGAAGAACCTCTTCTTCTCCAACGACGAACACCAATTCCACGCAGACGTAAGCCGCCCGTCGATGCACGATCCTGCATCGAAGAAATTGTCCGCGCCCGAGCCGTCGAAGCCATGTCGGAAGAAGTCTCCCAGGACCTCGCGGCACAAACCTTCTTCAGAGCCGAACTCGTCTTCTATGTAGGATCGCAAGGCGGGTTTGTCCATGAGAGACGGGATGTGGGAGATAGTGTTGCAGATGGGGAGGAGGATGCGGTAGATTTGCGAGTATTTGTCTGTGTGAAGGCCGTTAGTTTGTGATGCTGTGTGGTATGGAGACGTTCTGGGATAAGGCGTACCGATGAACATAAGGGCATTAGGGACGTTGTGGTCACCCATGTGTATGACGGAAGAGCCGACCCACGATCCG
The DNA here is from genome assembly GCA_037040455.1 of Irpex sp. P115-07. Classification (NCBI taxonomy): domain Eukaryota; kingdom Fungi; phylum Basidiomycota; class Agaricomycetes; order Polyporales; family Irpicaceae; genus Irpex; species Irpex sp. P115-07. The sequence continues at coordinate 5,176 of JAXQGX010000403.1, forward strand.
ATACTGCGCTGAGCACGGTTCAAGATGGCGTGCATCATTCGGGAGGTTTTGGGTGCTGCTTGAACTCGGTTAAGGCCTTGGCCCGTGTCACGAAGCCTGTATGGTACGTTTTCTGCCAGTAGATCGGACTCGGCAAGATACCATAGGTGGAACATATCTGGAAGAATACACATGTCAGTTCAAGAAGCGTCGTGTTGAGAACAAACTCACCGTGCAAGATCTCCCGCCACAATGTCAAGCTCTGCAGGACATACGCGTACTGCTTCGAATGGTCATGACTCAATCTTGCACCGCCTTTGCCACTCTTAATCGCTAAACTGCTCTTGTTGTCTTTCGGATGCGTCGCATGGAAGTACTGCTTTAGGTACAGAATCATCCTGTCGCAAGGGTCGCGGTTCGTCCTCAGGAACGCATGATTATCGCCTATGCTATACAGACACTGTCGCACTTGCTCCTGCGACAAACCTTTTCGGGAGTACTTTGCTGAGAGGACTTCGACAGCCTTTTCTTTCGCCTTGATGTCCTTTTGAACATCGCGACGTGTACGGCCTTCGGAATAAATCTCCTTAGTAGCTGTTGAGATGAGATCTTCGCGGAGGAGATCCAGAGAATCGTGTTCTGCGAGGACAGTGTAGACGGTTCTGATGGGTTTCACGGATGAGAAGCCGAGCATGTTCTTGACTTCAGGTGTTTGACTGTCCTACAGGTGGGTCAACGTCAATGGCTACTTGTTCCAGTTAATAATACTCACTTGAAGCAAGTATATCAGCTTCCCATAAGTTGACCGCATCTTATCCGGGTTCATGATCTTGTGGCGTCTTCCAAGCTCAAACACCTGCTGGTAGAACTCCTCATTGGCAGCAAAATCACGATCGGAGAACAGCTCTTGTCCTTGCTTGTAGTCTGCACTGAGGACGAGACCACCGAGAATAGCACACAGCTCTCGAATCTGATGCACTATCCGCTTCGCCTTGGAAAGCTGGAACCCGATGGTGTCAATCTTGTCCGTGTACTCTGAGACATTGAGGGCAGCTTCCAGTAGTCGAAGGTATTTGCGTTCTCCGAGTGTCAGACGTAATGGAATGAACTTCGAGCGCTCTACGAACCATTCGCCGACGGTGGAACCAGCTTCGGGCTGTGCCTGGAGGGCTAGAGGGATTTCTACGCCCGTGACTAGATGTTCGAGTTCATCGCCAGAATCACCCTCGGCATCGTCGACGTCCATCTGTATCTCTGTGAGTACGACTATAGACTGAATCAACGATGGACTCACTTCCTGACTGCCGCCCTTTGCCTGCGGCCCGCCTGAGGCATTGTTCGGTGCAGGCGTTGAAAAAACAGAGAGTGGCTTTGCGACATGGCTTTTGCGAGAACCTTTTCGGTGTTGCGCGGCAAAGCAGACTTCGCAATAATCATCTGCGCACGCCTCACAATGAACCTGGGCGGGTTGATCTGGAAGGTACTCATTACATTCAGTCAGCTGCACGAGGCGGGAGAAACACTCATCATACCTTCGCATTCGATACAAAAGCCCTGAGCTGCCTCGGTTTCCTTTACTTCCTCGTCCCAACCTCCCTTCGGCTTGTCCTTGAAGTCGGGGTGTTCAAGCTGGTCGTTTTCTTCATCTAAGATTGTGGCGAGCGAGAAGGTACCGGCAGTCTGTGCTTCATTTGCGGCTTGCTCAGCTTCGGCGGAAGACATATTGTGGTCTGGGTTACCCCAGAAGTAGTGCTTCACTTGGGAAAGCAGTTTTACTGTGCTTTTTTTGCACGCGTGTGGAGGGACGTGGAGGAAAGAGGGAGACGCACGACAGCCACGCTCCCAAGTCGCATTGCCTCGAGCTCACATCAGCACCATGTCAGGAGATATTTGGATGTTGTAGGGATTGGTGGGGAGAGACATAGCATCATGCAAAGGATAACAAGAAGTTCGTAGAGCACTTCAAAGGCTACATGGCGAAAAGAGACAAGCTGTTAGAATGGGAACCTCCCGGTCAGGCTTAGCACAGCGGCTTTGCGCCTCCCGCATTTTATCTCATGTTCACCACATACCACCTCCACCAGTACAATGCAGTTATGTTCTGTGCAGTACCGACCTTCAGCACACGTGCAATAGCTACGCAGCAAAATAATACACCATCGCCGCAGTGCGCCTGACGTGGCCCGGGTGTGCATAGCCACGCGTTTCTTAAAGCACCTGAATCCCAATCCACACTTTCTCCCAACACTCATCTCTCTACGACTCGGTGTTCTTTAAGGATTGAAATTAAAACCCTAAATCTAGTATTGGACGGCGATGAGTTTCTTTGGCAGGTCAAACAACCCCAACTCCAGTTCACAGGGACTGCCCTCGCAGCCTTACCAGAGGGTCCCTCAGCCTCCCCAACAACGCGTACCTGCACCAAGATATGAAGATTCCAGGGGATATGAGAAACAGGGATATGGTAGACCAGCCCCGTCACAGCAGAGGGGTCAAGGGTACGTCAGAATACGCTGTAATCCAAGCAGGCTCTGTTAACTCCTGCGTAGCTATGAAGTTGTGTCTGCTCCTAGTGAACAGCTCGCTATGACCAATGCCTTGATAACGCATCCGTCGGACTTTCAGGCTGGGCAGCATGTCATGGTAAAGCAGCAGTTTGCCGCCACAGTCAGGTATGTCACTCATCGCATATCCCTCTCGGCACACACTCACACCGAATAGACATGACAACACCGGCAAGATACTACCTGGTCAGGTCGGCGCTGGAGCTGTTCAGCGACAGTGGATGGGTCTCTCTGCTCAAGGAGACAGCGTGTCCGTTGAGCCTGTGCCATACATCCCGTCCTACCTACAGTCCATAGACATCAGCGTCGACTTCTTGCGCCGAGGACACGAGATTGCTGAAGCGTTCTCAGCCGACGACATGGCCAAACTGTTCGTCAGAGCCTTCAATGGCATGATCTGGAACGTCGGGCAGCTAGCTATATTCGAGTTCCACGGACAGAATTTGAAGCTGCAAGTCACTGGCTTGAGCGTCGTTGACTTGCCCAATGCACCCTCAGGAGGCCGCTCACCAGACAACGTCGGAGTTGTCATGGAGAAGACCGATGTCAACTTCCTGAAGGCGGCGAACAGCGCGATAAAGATCAAGTCGAGCGCGAAGAAGTGAGTCTGCATGAAACTATAGACTTGAGCGAGCTTCTCATGCGCGCATCAGAGCACCCTCCAATGCTATCATCGCGCCTAACTTCAAGTTCGAGGATATGGGTATCGGAGGTTTGGACTCAGAGTTCAGCACCATCTTCCGTCGTGCTTTCGCATCCCGTGTGTTCCCTCCCGGCCTGGTCGAGAAGCTCGGTATCCAACATGTCAAGGGTACGCATAGCGAGAAAATGCTCATATCTGTGATTAACGAGAAACAGGTATCCTCTTGTTCGGCCCACCTGGTACTGGAAAAACTCTTATGGCTCGGCAAATCGGGAAGATGCTCAACGCACGCGAGCCGAAGATTGTCAATGGTCCTGAAATTCTGAATAAATATGTCGGCGCGTCTGAGGAGAATATCCGTAAACTCTTCGCAGACGCAGAGAAGGAGGTCAGTCCCGCCGTAAATGACTCTTATCCCTATCACTGACGAAGCACCTCTATGTAGTACAAGGCCAAGGGGGATGAGAGTGGCTTACATATCATCATCTTCGATGAGCTGGATGCTATCTGCAAACAGCGTGGTTCAACCAACAGTGGGACTGGAGTCGGTGACAGTGTCGTCAACCAGCTTCTATCGAAGGTAATATATTTCAGCACGGACCTTGGAAATTACTGACGCGTACGCACAGATGGATGGTGTCGATCAACTAAACAATATCCTTATTATCGGTATGACGAACCGTCTCGACATGATCGACGAGGCGCTGCTTCGTCCAGGTCGTCTCGAGGTCCACATGGAGATCTCACTCCCGGATGAGAAGGGTCGTTTGCAGATTCTCGGCATCCATACCACGAAGATGCGAGAGAACGGTATCATGGACTCTGACGTAGACCTATTGGAACTGGCGCAGTTGACCAAGAACTTCTCCGGTGCCGAGATCAACGGTTTGGTGAAGAGTGCGACCAGTTTCGCTTTCAATAGGCATATCAAGGTACGTCTATCCGGTACATGAAATTGGTTCACAACTGACAGAGACTAGGTCGGTACTATGGCGGGTGTTAGTGATGATATCGAGGACCTGCGCGTAAACAGACAGGACTTCTTGGACGCCTTGAACGAAGTCACGCCGGCATTTGGTGTCGCCAAGGAGGAACTCGAGATGGTTATTCAGAACGGCATCATCCACTATGACCCTACCATCGACGAAATTCTGCGCTCTGGTCAGCTGTTTGTCGATCAAGTTCGCACCTCGACTAGGACCCCTCTTGTCAGCTTGCTTCTGCATGGACCTCCTGGTTCCGGAAAGACTGCTTTGGCTGCTACTATTGCGAGGTCTTCCGATTATCCATTCATGAAGCTGGTTTCACCGGACGACATGGTTGGGTTCTCGGAATCCCAAAAGGTTGCTGCTATCAGCAAGACCTTTGCTGACAGTTACAAGAGTCCGCTCAGCGTTATTGTCGTGGATAGCATCGAGCGATTACTCGGTACGTAGCCTATTCACCATGCATTACCTGGCATCAGGACTGACATATTCCATGTCTCACAGATTTCACTGCCATTGGACCTCGCTTCTCCAATTCCGTCCTACAGACACTCATGGTCCTCTTCGCCAAGCGTCCACCGAAAGGCCGCCGTCTCTTGGTCATCGCAACCACTTCCCTCCGCCCCATCCTTACCGACCTCGGTCTCTCCGAGTCATTCGACGCGGAGATCCGCGTACCGCCTCTGTCAAGTCTCACGGCTCTGGAACACGTCATCAACGAGGTGGACTTGATTCCCAACCCGAGAGAACTCCAGCGCACAATGGAGATGCTTGAGCAGGCTGGCTTCGGCGGGCAGGATGGAAACGGCTTGAACATTGGTATCAAGAAGTTGTTGAGCGTGATCGAGATGGCGAGGCAGGAGCCTGAGGCTGTTGGCGAGCGTTTAGTTACATCCCTCATGGGCTTGTAAATTGTCGTGTAATATAGTGGAGAAAGAGTACGAGTGTAGGTTTAGATGGGGACAATTTATCGTGGACACCGTCTTACTGTGACTGATTGTCTTGAGACCCATGAATGGGGCAACACAAACTCTTCCAAGTCTATCAAATTATCGATTGAGGAAACTATCCAATCTAGTGAGTGCTCCGTTAACGAAAGCATACAACGTATTCCGTGCACAGACACTGCCTCTAAAGCTCATGCCTAAATATCATAACATTACCGCGAAAGAACGCTTTGATACCCTAAAGATCTTGCTGGAGGAGTTCAATTAATGCTCCTTGAAGAACTCCCTTAGGACATCGGCGAAGATGCTAACGGCCTTCTTCATCTTGGGGAACTGCAAAGGGAGAAGGTGTATAAGTATACGGTAGATCATATCAGGCTGGCAGAGCGCACCTCGGCGTTGCTGAAGCTGACGCGGAAGTGGCCCTCTCCTGCATCCACGATCTCGTCAGTTGAAGCGAAGAACCAGCCGGGAGCGACGAGGAGGCCATTCTTTGCAAGGGTCTCCCACAGCTTCGCCTCGAGGGTGTCTTCGTCGCCGGCCTGGAAACCAGGTACATTCTCAAAGTGCAGAGAGAACTGAATCCACCGTGTGATTAGTAAGAAGATGGTGATACAGATTCCGATAACTCCTACATACCCAGAGGAACATGCCAGATGTGGGCGGAACAAGGCTGAAAAGCTTCCTCTGTCTGAGCTTCTCCGACATTTCGGTCGGCTTGAAGCTGAACTCAAGGACCTCCGAGCCCTGCCATACACCCTTAGTGCCAACTGTCCTCGAGACCTGGAACTCCTCGAGGAGAGTATCGATAAAGAAGTCACGGCGGCTGCGATACTCGACGGCAAGGCCTGTACATTTCCAATGAGCCAAAGACACATACAAAATGAACCATATGGTTTTGTTGACTCACCATGGAGCCAGCGGATATAGCCATCATATTGCCAGGTGTTGAAGAGCTGCGTAATCAATGACTGAAATGAGGTAATATCAGCCATGTCAGCCTTGTGGGGTTAGCACATAATATTCGTCTTACCTGACCGAATCCACATGGAGCCTGTGTGGAGGTCTCTCCTGCTCTTTCGAAACGTTCAGCTAGTTGTGGTGCACAGGTGAACCAGCCGAGTCTGCTGCCAGGTGCGATGTACTATGGCGTGGATTAAGTCTCCTACGCAAGGGTGACGAAATAACAGAGCAAACCTTCGAGAATGTATCCAGTCTAACAACTCGTCCCTGGTAATCGAGCTTCAGGTAGCTAGGAGCCAGGCTCGAGACAAATTCTTCTGTCTCGTGCTTCAGTGCCTTCGTGCTACGCTGGTTCTTCGGCTTGTACACTCCCTGCTGCAAGAAGTAGTACGGATCGTCCTCCACGATAATGACATCTGAAAACCCATGTGAACACGTGTGAGTATACCGCCGAGAAGCACACACATACCGAATTCAACCGCTATATCATAAATGGCCTTCTTCCGTTCAACTCCCATGGTCTGGGAAAAGATAGCCTATTAAGAATATGTACATCCCGAGATAGATGAATGCACTTACCGCACCACTGGGGTTTTGGCCAACGGGAACTGTATAGATAACATGAGGTCTCCTTGCGCCCCGGGCCTCCTCATCCCACTCAGCGAGGACCTTTCGCAGGGAGTCGGCGCTCAAACCCTCCGAGTCCATGGCTACGGGAATTGGGCGGATGTTGTATGGGGCAGCAGAGGCAAGAGCAGACGGATATGTCCATTCTTCAACAAGGAAGAAGTCTCCAGGGTTGCAAAGCGTGAGAATGGCACGAGTCCATGCGTCCGTGTTGCCACCGTGCAGGAGAATCGTCCAGTTCTCGTAGGCTGGCTGGTAGACTTTGGCAGAGAACTCCTTGATGAACTTCTGGAGAGGCAGAATACCCGCTGCTGTACCATATTGGAGAGCAGTCGCGAGGTTAACTTCATTCTGCTCGTCGGTGACGTACTTAGGGATGGTGATGTTCGTGGTCTTATCTTTCGATGAGCCCGCGCCGAACAGCTTCCACACCCACGACAGACCAGAAGACCGCTCCTGGGAAGGCTCCAGAGAGTATGCATCGTGGACCAGCACTATCACTTGTGAGCTAGGACTAATAGATAGTGGCAAGTAAGGAGCATACCGTTGGCAGAGACGTCCGCAAAGGGGAAGTAGTCGGGGTGGGGCATACCTAAGCACTTGTGAGTAAAGCATCGACTGTGTCGCGTCTGTACTTACCGCCAGCTAATACGATAGTGTCCTTGTTCAGAATGAACTTCTGGAGCCCTTTGAGAGGCGAGACCTGCCTCCTCTTAGCAAGGTCTGAGATATGGTGAGTGAGGTCAATCGCCTGGGCTCTCTTCTCTGCGGACATGGTTAACTGCTAGTGCGATGCAAGGAGGTCAGGGTTGTCGATGAGGAGGTGGGAGTGAGACAAAGGAGGCCGCGGGAGACTTATGGCATAAATAAAGTGTTCCGGCCACATTTCCGCATCCGCACCAGCATGACTAACGGCGTCAGTGTGAGAGCTAAGAGATAACGACCCGCAGCCGCAAGATGATGGGCCCGAACCGTCGGGACAACGTGCCTGACGACGAGTAGACACGTCGGGACGTTGTAGTACACAATTGAAGATTACGGGCATGCTCAATCTAATCTGCGCCGCCCGGGAGATCGCCTGTGGCGGACAGTCGCAACGGCGGAAGGCAGAGAACTTCCCTAAAAAGGTAAAAATAATGATCAACTTCCTAGATTACGGATGATCGATAGATTCCTGCAAGTACGCAGAGCCCAGGAATGTTTAAATCTCGCTGGTAGTGATTTCAATACGTGCACTTTATCACAACGGCTTCAGCAGGATTATAGAAATAAAGAGGTGAAAGAATGCGTGGCTGTTGAACATAGACACGCAGGGAAATCATCGGACTAGATGAATTACATCATGTGCTGCAATGAGATAGTCAAAAAAAGATAGGAGTGGCATAGTTCAGCATGCGAGATCTAGGGAGACTAGTCATATAAAATCATAGAAAAGCTGGATGTTGCCTGGCATGATCTTTTATCGGGCTGGATATGCCGTATAATGAGGACATTGTCTCGGCGCACGATGCATAATGGTACATACCTCGATGCACCCCCTCCTGATAGGAGCATGGGAAGGTGGACTGTCGTTAGACCCCCTTCCTCCTATACGCCGAGCCGTACTTCGCGCACTCGTTACTACGCGTCTTGTTTGGATGCATAACTATTTCGCAGAAGAGTGCATTCCCTCTTGATTACGTCAGAAATGAGGTTAACGTTAACTCTACTTCCCTGATTGACTGAGCTTCTAAAAGGACATACCCTAAGCGAAATGAATTTGCACCCAAACAAGAAGCGCGATGGATGCAGGTGAGCGAGGGTCGGCTTTACGCTAGAAGGTAAGGAGGAGGTCCAAGGGTGCTTAAGCTTATGGTGTATAACGTGAAGATCAGAGGTCGATTGCCCATCAGGTGGGCATGATGAACGTACCGCTACAACCTGGACTCCTTGAACGTCCAGGAGGCGGGGACGCGATAAAGGTTGGAAGCATCCCAAGGAGCAGCGTATTGCGCCGACGGTCCTTTTATTCTGTTCTGCATGACGATCGGATCACGATAGAATGTTTTCAATTCGCGCATCGGCAGTACGCAGCTGGCTAGCCTTAGCGCCACATTTAGGACGGAAGATTTCGCCGACGATGGCTGCGTGCATCGAGGAGAAGGTCCTGCACAGAGGATTCGTTCTTAGCTGCGCGGAGTCATGATCGCCAGTGACGAGGAGCTCCCTGGGGCAATTTGTTCCATCGCAGATTGTTAGCAACCAATATCGACTGTCAGTTTACCTGTGGCATTACTCTTCGGAAGAAAGCAAGCTGAACGTCTGAAATTTCACCATCTTTCGTTTTCCTGACACTGACACGCTGTCTTGAGCATGTGGGATTACGAGACCCGCCGTCACGGGAGAGGAAGGGGCCTTGAGGTTGTCGACGCGTGGCGAATGGAATCTCCGCGACGATACTGTCGACAGGTACGAATGTCGTTTGGTGCCACCTGGTGCTGCCCTAACGGTTTACGGCAGACACATCTCCGTTATATCTAAATATTATTGAGGCCATGCGTAAGATAAGGAGAGCCAAGATCGTCGTTGAAGAGGAAGGCTGTAATTGGAAGTGAAAACCAACCGCTAAAAATGCCTATTTAGGAGAGGCGGGATTGCGCGCTTATGAACCGGAAGCCCGGCGGTCGCTTACGATCAGGTCTCCCCTTATCCATCACGACCCATCTCTCACTGTAACAGTACTCCCAGTCCTCACCGTAGGAGGGAAGGAAGGAAAAGGGTTAGTCGGAAGAGGGAAGAAGAGAGGTGCGTGTCCTTGTTTCCTCCAGATTACCGATCGTCGTTGTCCTCACCAAAGTCCGCGAAATGTGCGTATTAATGCCTCGGCCCTGCAGGATCTTCGTCGAGCATGGCGTTCCAGTTTAGCAGGAAGGGTTGTTTCAAGTGTGGTAACCGTGAGTGTCCTCTAGTCTTCTTTCTCCGCTCGTCGCCATTGAAATTTGTCCGCAGTGGGGCATATCGCTGAAAATTGTACTTCGGAGCAGCGTCTCTGCTACAATTGTCGTCAGCCAGGGCATGAGTCTGCTGCTTGCACTCAGCCCCGCACTGCGTCTGCCAAACAGTGCTACTCTTGTGGAGGTGTAGGTCATATTCAGGCTGAGTGCCCCAGCTTGCGCCTCCAGGCTGGTGCGGGCCAGAAGTGTTATGTA
>JAXQGX010000404.1:0-14891 GCA_037040455.1 Irpex sp. P115-07
TCGTTTTTATCGGGATTGCGTACATATTCATCGCACGTCTGCATCACGCGTCTTGAACATGCGCAGTACTATCCTGGCGAGCAAGACAGTATTTGCACGAGAATATTGTGGAGCAATAGAGTTGTTTTTGTCATCGGGATTCCGTACATATTCAATGCAATGTCTGCATCACGCGCCGTGAGGCCTGAGGCTTGAGCGTGGAGTTACCTGAGTGTAATGTTGCCTCATCGAGCACACACACTCGTTCCTGTTTGCAAAATTAGCTGCTATGCGAGGTACAAAGAGAACAGGCACGTAGAGCTCACATCTGGCTGGGGAGAGTAGCAAATGTATGTTACTTTCCATCTCCCGGGTCAGTTGTTACACCGACATACAATTGTGTCGCGGTATCAGAGCTGAGTGATCGGCGAACTCAGAGGTTCTTGTATATGTTCATGAACTCTTCATGATATCTGCTGCATAGTTGGTTCAGTTCAACTCGGAAGCTGCGGCTGAGACCAGACATACGGTTATTCAAGTTCAGAACAGAACCTTCGTATACGCGGATACGACGCGCACTCATCTTGCCTCTGCAAGTATTCCTTGGCAAGGTAGGATCACTGCACCAATCAGAAAGTAGTGTCGTCAGTGAGGTATCAATGCTCCGTATATACAACGAAGCCACTCACCACGTAGCCCAAGCGTCTAAGCTTGAATGTGCACAGTCTGCCTTTGTGGGTTCGCGAAATCGTCGGGCGTACGATTGACAGCTTCAGCGTTCAGAGTGCAGTTCAGTGCAGAGTAAGGATGCGGATTCTCATGCCACGCACGGTGCATGATGTGCGCTGCCAGAACAAGCACCCAGATGTCACGGTCGCTGTAATTCGGGATGTCGGGATGGCGGAGGCGAGGGTGGGTTTAGAGAGCGTGTACGAGAAAGCCAAAGAGCTTGACCCGCACAGTAGGTACCATGGCGCATGTCGCTATTGTGAGCGAGGGCAGCATTCTCGTCTGCAAGTTGTTTTGGGAACTATCCATGGAGGGGTTTGCGTACCTTGATCTTGGCGCTCATGCAGCGTTCATGCTGGAGTGGGAGCGTGGAATGTCGTTTTTGCCTTTAAACTACACCTGCCACACTGCACACAACCGCAGGAGCATATCTCCGTAGTTCCCTAATGTGAAGGCGGTGTCCTTCAAGCTCAGGCGCGCGATATTTGCCCACGAGTGGGTCGAGAGGGGAATGCGAGTTGCTTTGTGGGATGTGTCCTGTGAAAGAATGCGAGATTCTCGGGCGTGCGTCATGATATCGTCCGCAGGTCGCCGTTCATGTGGGATTCGCTTTATCCGCCGTCACACCTGAATTTGTAATGCAAGACTCTGGAAATCTGCGAAATTGATGCAGGAAAAGTCTGAGACTCGACGATGTGGAGATCAGCGTAATACGTACTATGGCATTCTCACCAGTCTTGCACCTGCGAGCGTGGTAATTGATGTGGAAAGGCGAGGGCCAAAAAGACCAACTTGAAATCAAATACGCCAGAGGCCTCGATGAACATGGATGTCATGCCCATGCTAGGTTATGGGAGTGACGGCAGTGGCGCTGTACACACGAGGCAAGGGGGTTTCTTTGCCTGAAAGTGCATACTTGACGCGGGATGCTTGAGGCAAGAGCATGATGAACGTGGTGGAAACCTAGAGTTCTTCATGCGCTCAGCACCCTCAAGTGTCGTCGGATGATAGACAGCTTTGAATTGGTAGCCCGATGACGACACCCGGTATGAGAAGTGCCGAGCACTGCTCAAGCTGGACGAGGTGTAAATATTTGAGGCTGTGTCTGCACTGTAAAAGAAAACGAGTTTCAGCACGAGACCGAGAGGATTACGAACTCGAGAGAAGGCGCACAACCTGGAACCTTACTAGCCTTACTCCCGATTCTGGGATCGGTGCACACTCGATTTAGCAACCCTCAAGCTGGTGGCGTCCCATCTCCTTCTTCGGCCCCTTCGCTCTTGAGCCTATCACTAGCACTAATCTAGGTTAATATCTCGGTGCAGAGTGATGGTCATCTCCGACGCTTTCAGGGTCGAGCTTACCAGACACGTAGCGAGCCAAGTGACAATCGAAGTTCCAAACGTTCGTTGCTTCAGTTGGCCGGCGGAAAGAGTAAGGGCGATTCCATGTTGAACAGTTTCGCTCAAACAAGCTATTAACCGTACCAAGAGAGATTTGCTATATGTGGTTAGTCAGATTTTTAGCTCAACATCTCAGAAAGCTTTAAAGAGACTGACTCAACTTCGTGGAGGGTTTCAAAGTATGGTGTATGTATCGTATGTAAGTTTGGTTGTTAAAGTGTATGTTCATGCTGGTCTGTTGAATGTGCACGGCTCATTGCTACGACCGCGCGCTGAGCATTGAGGGTGAAGATTCGGGCCTATCAGTAAAGCAAGTGAGCTGCATAAGATGCCCTGTCAGTAGATGTCAGTTCCAATCGGATAAGAATGAGAGGAGGAGAGCTAACCGCATTTATGACTGCCTGGAACGGAGTTGAATACCGGTGACAGTTGAAAGTTGAACGTTGATATATGACAGCTCGGTGTTCTGGCTGCGTTACTTGGAAAGAAAGAGCTGCAATGATGTCGAGTACCCGTAGACACTGACATCGTACAACGGTCAGCCCCTCGACGCGATCCACTCTGTCTACGCGTAAGTATACGAGCAGAATGCTCTATTCGGGTGCAACAGCACAGGCACTCGCGACCGCAGGTAAGCCAAGACATCCGTCTCGGACTAGAAGGCTTCCATCTCCTCCTTCTGCGAGTCGAGCGTATAAATCACGGGAACACGGCAGGTGTGATTAATGCGATTGTGTACCAGGCAAGATGAAGTCTGCGAGGCTCGAACCTCTGGCCGGCGACCGCGAATTTCGGACAGCGGAGAAGTTCAACATCGTCCTCAATCTTCCACGATCGCAAAGTCTCTATCGTCATTGAAAGCGTGGTCTGGACCGCGTCGGGAGACCAAAATGACCGAACTTGTAAGCTTGAGTGGCTAAGAATGGGGCGGAATCTTGACGACGGTGAAAGTGCAAAGTAGAGGACGCGTCAAACGTCGGTGGCGTCGGTGAGCGAGCAACGGAGATCAAGTCGATCCGAGATCCAAAGGGCGAGATCATATCGCCAAAAGACAAAATTGGAAGGTGTGCAAGATCGCTCCTCTCCCACGCGAGAGCCAGATCGGGATGATTGACATCTTCAACGCTCTCATGTCCTCTGTATTCTTTGAAGCGAAAGACGAAGACGAGCTACCAAAATATTTCAGGCTACAACGCTTCAAGTTAAAGTATATCATTCGGACGTACTGCTTGTGAGCCTGCATCTTACAACCCTCAACTTGAACACATGTTTCTAAGTGGGCATGATACTTATGCTAGGGTCGATACCACAATTCTGGACTCAAAATTCTAAGTTATGCTGTGATCAGAGAAGTAAGAAATAGGTATAATCGCGGACGGTACCTCACCAGAATTTCACACTCTGGCCGATAATCGTGGACATCGATGACAGGGAAGTCCCGCCATCACCGATCCCGACGACATCGAAGTTGCGTCGGTGTCAAGAAGCTCGTGTACTGGCAAATCCACAGTCGAAATCAAGTCAAATTTTGGGGTATCATCGTCCTGTAAAACTTTGCGTCGGGTCTGAATCGCTCCACAGCTACTCACTGTTTAGTATAAATACTCGCAGCGTCGGCCTGACTTCTCTCCATTCGTCGCCTCACTCTCGACGTCTTTCGTTCATTCCTTCAGACTTCTCACTCCTCGTCCTTCGTTCTCATTTCTCACCGTCAACCAGGCAAACATGCACTTCCGCTCTTTCGTCGCTCTCTCTCTCGTCTCCCTTGCGGCCGCCAGCCCCGCCCCTCTCAACTTCGGGGAGGACTGCGATTGCACCACCAAGATCATCACCACCACAGTCCAGGGAACCCAGACCGTCATGACTTCGATCATCCCGACGGTCACTAGCGTCCTCTCTTCCGTTGAAAGTAGTGCCACCTCGATCATTGGCAGCGTTGCAAGCAGTGCAACTTCCGTCGTCGGCAGCGTCATCTCCTCGGTATTATCGACTCCAACCGCCCCCGTTGTGACTGTTACCGTGACCGAGACCGACTCTTGGTGGCACCACCATCACCCTACCGGCTCTCCGAGTCACGGTCACGGCGGCTCATCGAGCGAGCCTGCTACTACCGAGAGCGCGAGCGCAACCGCTGTCACTCCCAGTCACGGTCACGGCGGTTCATCGAGTGAGCCTGCTACTACTGAGAGTGCAAGCGCAACCGCTGTCACCCCCAGTAGCAGCTCTGACTGTGACGGTACGACGGAATACACCACTGTTACCATCGGTGGCTCTCCCACCAACGGCGAGCCAACCGTTACTCCTACCGCCACCGATGACTCCACTGAGACTGAGAGCGGTCCCGCCCAGGCCACCCCGACTTCGTCGTCTGGTTCTTCTAGTCAATGTTCAACTGGCTCCATTCAGTGCTGCAATAACGTTGCTCCCGTAAGCCTCTTTCCTGCTGCATGCTTACAACGTTCAATCTCTGACGCATATATTGATATCACAGGCGAAGAGCCAGCAGGGCAAGCACATGCTTTCCATGATTAACCGAGAGCATGAAGCCGACTCCTTCGGTGATACCCTTGTCGGTGGCGGTTGCAACACCGGTATTGGCCTGTTGAACAGCGGTGCTTGCTCTAGTACACCAATCTGCTGCGAAGCCGGCTCTGGTCTGATTTCCATTGGCTGCATTCCCATCATCCTTTGAAGAGTTGGTAAGCTCAGGCTTTCCGTTTACAACTTCTTACCCACTTACTGACGGGCACATAGGAACTATACACCCGCTCGGGTGAAGTCCCTAGACGTATCCTTCACATTAGCTTTCTCGTTATCCACGCTACGTACTTAGCTTCAGGAACTTTACTCTCGTTCGTTTCCTCTTGTCGCAGTATCATTCCACTCCTTTGTCGCGCAGCCCTCCTTTTTGCAGCCTGATCATACTTGCGCTTGTCTTAATGGCATAGTACACACGGACGTTGATGTCATGTAACAGCGTAACCTACCTATGCATCGATGTAATCAGCTATTTCGTACTTGATACCCATCTAAAAGATTCCTGCCTCACTAAGTCTCACTTGTGAATGGACGTAACACAAAGCCTACACTTGTCATTCGTCACTGCCAGACAAATTGGACGACGGGAAGACGTACATGCGGACCACGTGTTTCTGAATTTGGAGAAGTGCTACGAATGGTATTGCTTCTCGTCTAGACTGAGGTCGCTTGCCAGTGCAGGCGTCCTCCGAGGCAATATGAACTCCGTCTATACCCGTAAAGAAATCAAATTGAACGGGTTACTACCGTGATGAAAAGAGGTAAAGCGGGCACTTACCGATGGACTTCTTGAAGGCCTGGGCGTGCTGGTAAGTATAGTGTTAGATCAAGGTTTCTTCGTCCGACGATGTGTGTTCGGAGTTGTGATATGGCGACGAACGAGACATCGTAACATCTTTGAAGTTACGCACAAGACTCGACGGTTGAGAGTGGTACTTAAGTATGCTGATAAGCTCTGAGTACTAGCTATAGTTATCTTATCAGCGGTGGCAAGTTTCCTAAAGGCATATCACCCACAGAGAGATTACTCTGATACGTAGAGCTGAGCGCACTTGCTAACACAAGACGTAGAAAGGCAGTGTCGAGTAGCCATTGCTTCGCGTCCAGACAAACACGACGTTCTCAGTCCGAGTCTGGACTGCTATTCAGCTAGGACAGCCACACGATATCCGCATATCCGCATGCAGGTATGCTTTTTACGTCTGCAAACGAAACGAATAATCAGCATGGCCACGAATATAGCACCCGTTGTATCCCTACAACTTACAGCATCCTCTTCAGCGAGTTTCCTCGAGCTGTTCAGTTCACAACGATGCGTACCGATCTCCGAGTCTCGTGCTTGACGAGATGAGGAGAGAACGTCTGCTGAGCGCTGACATTGATCGTCGTGATCTTGGTACGTAAGAAACGTTGAACAGTAATGCAGGACTGTTCGAAGCGAGCGTGCCTGTGCATGCACGAGGCTCTGGATGCACCCTCGATCTGCAACTCCGAATAAACCCGCAGGGCGTTGAAAGCGGACTCTCATAGATAACCTGTGAGAGACACAAGAGGGCGAATTGAATCAAGAGCTGCAATGATAACGAGCGGCATGCACTTACCTCAAAGAACTTCTGGTCATAGTATCACTGTGCATGCTGGAACTTCAAGTTCACGGGCGACATGTCTGCACTGATAGTTTTAGTACTTCCTAGCACAAAAGCCACGTGTCTCGGGACTAAAGCAGGTATAAGGGCTCGTCAGATATAGAGCCTCCCGTGTTGGTTCGTACGGTATTTCTTATGATCCGCGAAGCTATTGACTCCGTTGGCAGTCTCGTCGGCCACTGAAATTCTCAACTTCTCTTCTCTTCTGTGATTCATGAGGATTTATCCACCTCCGACTGTCATTTGATCAGAACTGTGGCATGTAGAGTGAACAAATCCTTACCACTGTCGTCCGTCTCCTTGAATGGAACGCACCTGACAAATGTTCTACATTCCATGTCAACCTTGAAAGGCTTCGCAGACGAGTAACCTGCAGGAATTGAGTGTCCAAGTAAGCTACTTGAACATGATATTGGAAATCCTACCTTAATTGTCTAGATTGGTTACGTATGAACATGAGAGATTTCCAGGTACATGGAAACAATGTAACTGCTTCCTGTGGTCATTGATCACCTCCGATGGGGAGAAGATGAATCCAGCGAAGAGTGCAACATGGAACATCCTTCACAGCCTTCCCGAGTTCTTGATGTCTACTAGCGTGAGTCCGAGAGAAGGTAAGAAGTCAGAACCGCAGACTGTGGGACTACCGATCTGTGGCTGGGGCGGAGGTCTGGGTCCTGGGACGTGGCAAGTCTGAAGAAGCCTAAAACTTCGTAGAATGAGTGCTCAGAAAAGATACAAGAGGTAAACAGCTTGCACTTGGTCTCATCCACGCAAGAGTTATCCTGCATACCGCGCTGTTCGTGGTTGAATGTCACGGACAAGGGGATAGTACGTCGACAGTTTCGTAACTCTCATTACCAACTGAGGCCAGAAACAGTTCCACTTGTCTTGTGTCAAAGCAAGCCAGAGATACGGCAGAGTAAGGACTATGTTGCTATGTTGTGGCGGTGGACAAGCGGCATCGGCAGTTTGAGACACGTGCTTCTCTCCGAGGACATAGGTGCCATACAGACTTGGATAGGCTGCTCTGTGTGAGAGGGCATATGAGTGACCAATAGGAATACGATGTTATTGTAGGACTACTGTATCTTCGTTGCACGCCTGTTGAATGTTTAGAGATAACAGAAATGCCTGC
This sequence comes from Irpex sp. P115-07, assembly GCA_037040455.1. NCBI lineage: Eukaryota > Fungi > Basidiomycota > Agaricomycetes > Polyporales > Irpicaceae > Irpex > Irpex sp. P115-07. Next base: position 7,434 of record JAXQGX010000404.1, read on the forward strand.
ATGTTACGAGCTCTTCTAAGCTTTTGTCGTTCCCAGCCTTTTCTGCATGACAAACGTACTTCCAACTCTCCTGAACAAGGCGCAAATTAGGCGACACTTGGTGCGAACGCTTATGAGTGAGCGCAGGTACCGATATGAGTGGCGATACTTGCATTTTCTGATAGGTGCGAATTGCCAACTCCTACAACTAAATCCGCACCTCGGTGTGTTCGGCCAATGGGGATGTGAGGCCCCCATCTGCGACATGAGCGGACTGGAAAGTCGCTCTAACGCTCTCTCAATATCACTGTCAGGGTTTTTCGTGAGATGAACTTAAGGGAGGTATGTAGACGAGCATCTCACGCTGTTACCAGCCATAGTCCTCGTGGAGCATACAAGGCTTCGTTACCCATGTGGCGCGATGACCTTTAGCAGGTCACGGTGAGAACCCGTGTACGATCGAACAATGATACTCTGCAACAGCGAATCGAACTCAAGTCAGCCCAGCGTATTGTCGTGAGTAAAGTGTATACGGTACCGTTTTATGTGCACGTTGTTGGTTGTATTTCACCGGAGATGTCCGCTCATTTAACAATCGGAACCGTCGAACTGGAGGCTTCGAATGGATATTTAGGCGTTAAGGAGGTCGCCAAAAGGAAGAGAATTTCAACGGCCCGTCAGCCCAGCTTGCTTCGGTGCGACACAACATGCACTAGCGTGCCATCCAATGACAAACTGTGAGAGACGACACACGGTACGTAGTCGAGCAGGACTGAAGAGTTCTGTTTGAGACTTTCGTAATTGGCCAAAATGGTGTCCTTGTTTTTGCTTTTACGTTCTAACTCTCGGTTTGTAGCGTCATAATACAGCCTGAGTAGCCGAGAGCGGTCAAGCCTAGCACCAGTACGGGTATTAATGCCCTACACGGGGTCACGTCCCTTGACAGGTTTGCAAAAGGCAGGAATAGAACACTCACTATGTACCTGACTAGAAGCATACAACTGCGTACACCAGCTCGTCATTGGGACAGGATGACTAGCGCCAGTATCTGGGGAAGCAGAACCACCAGTCGGGACGGGTTGTAAGGGAAATCAAAGAAACGATCTTGGAAATTGCAAAGGCGTCGGGATACGTCAAGATTGTCAACAAATATTGATCATCGGTGAATATCTCAGCCATGCGATCGTACTTTTCGAGCGAAGATGGCAGACTAAAAGCTACCACAACGTATCAGATGTGCCGATACGATGCTGTCCTTGGTGATGTAGCTGGTGATGTCGTCCCTGCTTACTTACGACGTGAGTACAGGATGCAAGACATGGTGACAGCCGTTGTAGCAAAGACTTAACTTTGCATCCGATTTGACGGGATGGTATGGACTACCCGGGCATTCACCCAGCTAAGTCCGATCCACCAACACATCTTGAACACTTTTGTTCGTCCGCCACGTCCGCCACCGTCGGCCTGTCGTTGAACTGGTGCTCAGCCGGGAAGATGAAGATTCACAATTAAAGAGCGTCTGAATGATCGTCTGTGACCGCACTTGCACCGACGACACCGACGGGGATGGGTGCACAGCATGCTCCCTGACCCAACTTTCCCCACATGACCTATGAACATCGAGGACGTCCTGCAGAACTTTACGCAGGTTGATAGTTGAAGGGCTTATCTTGTCATTCCAGTCAACGTCAAGGCAAGGGTTACGGTGGTGGCGGCAATAGTATGCGATCGTACGGGCTGTGGTGTAAGCTTTTTGAGACGATTACTCCCACTCATGCAGCTGCGTCCATATGAACAAGGTCCGGAATGAGCAAAGCAATGAGCAAGGATATGACGGTACGTACTTGAGCGCATGAGCAATGTAGTGTTCGATGTGACAGCACGTCCTTGCCCGGCAGAGAGCACGGGTCCAGCAGACAACATTGTGACGTCTCGACGATCGAACCGGCACTCGACTTGGCGTTACCGTCGGTTCATCTTGTGTAAAATTCCGGCGGCTTGACCTGTCAAAGAAGCGTTCAAACAATATGATCCTTGATGGGGGACGGTGTCAGTGTGAACGATGCCCAAATACGGTAGTTATCATGGCGCTCAGTCCTGCAGCGGCCTGGAACCAATAGACCGTAAATGGTAACTTTTGCATACCGACGGAGGAAAACCGTGTGCAATGAGGCCACTGAATTCGACTGATACCCGCATGGCGAGCGCGTTGAGGGTCGGAAGAGGGTAATAACGTACGGTCTTCGTCGAGTACCTTGTTGCTTGCCCAGACCAGCTGAAGCGTGGTCTTAGGGTGAATCTGTCGCGGTAAAACTTCAAATTGCTAAATGAACAGCTCGGATAGAAACCACCTTAGCAAGTGGTCATAAGTGCCGCAGCAAGCGCTGAAACCCATTCTGCATGGAATGCCAGTGACTGTGAACGTATTCCTCTGCTGTTCTTGGCGGCACTCTCTGTACAACGCAGTAAGTCAGAGATTGACAGCACGAACTGATACACCCACCTTTCTATACATAGTCAACTCCACTCACATGTGGCTGCCGCCTACACGAGGACGTCGCGGGCGGATCAGGAAGAAGAGTTAGAAGTGCAAGAATCGCGACGGTATTTTAAAATCTACATCCAGGCATATTCTACGCAACCCAATCTGGGCTATGACTTGGAGCATCAGCTCGGATGACTCCGTTAGCCTCGCTGTCCACGTCGATGGGACATGCCTGCTAGATATTTGTCCACTGCCAGACGATGATGCCCAAGCAAGTTGAGATTGGCAAGACTGATTCGGACGTTTAATCGCAGAAAGGCGCATATTTGGACAGGTCGAGCAAGACAATGCGTCATGAACCTATCTGTGATCTCACTGCGATTGAAGCAGTGAACGTGCATGCCAATCTGAATGAACTACATCATGAGCTGTACGTACCGCCTTCACGCCGTCATCAACGTCTGGGTTCACTATCGCCAGCCCTTTTAATACAAGCCATCCAACTGTAAAACAGTTTATCAATTATTGGTGAACGGTGAATGGCCCGCAGCGCACCAACTATTCATTTTCCCATGGTTGTCATTTTAGCCGCCTAAGACAGGCTTCGTCCAGCCCCAATTTCCACAAGTAATGGCGGTGATCAAAGCTTCTAACGCCTCGTATCTGCTTTAATCCCTGTTAATATCCGTCGCAGGAGAGAGATTATGGATGGTTCGTGCTGGATAGGGCGAATCGTGGTATGGAACTTCGCGACGCCTATGATCCCTTTCTGTTCGCAGAGGAGCATCAAGGGACACAGCAGTCTACCAAATGGAGGTTTAATTGTGTCCTTCTTGAACACCTGATGTGAACATGTCAACAGAATGTTCTGGGCAACAATTGGGGTCGTGGCAGCGAGAAACATACTGTTACCAAATCCACGTTGCAAGCGGGATGCTCGGCAGGAGTGCCAACGGCTGTCGGGCGGTCCTGGTAAGGCTCCGCTAGCCAATCAGGCTCAGCTGTCTAAAAAGGCAGGAAATAGTTCTTGTCAGCGAACGAAAGGTATATATAGGGTGTGGTTCTGGCTGTTAATCCTCAGCTCGAACAGTACTCGCTTCGAACTACACAAAACCCAGTCAACTCACCGCCCTCAACAACATCTTTATCATCATGTTCGGCCGTGTCTCCCCTCTTGCGTTCTTCTATGCGCTGTTCGCGTTCTCCGTCCTTGCGGTCGCCACCCCATGGGGAGCTCCTCCTACCACGAGCACTCCTACCAAGACCGTCACGGTGACCGCCCCGGCTTCCACCGTCACGTCTGCTGGTAACTGTAACACTGGCCCTATCCAGTGCTGCCAGAGCACCGAAAGTGTAAGTACCCCTTGTGATGTACATCCTGCGACTTAATTTGACGAATGAATGCTATCACAGGCCAGCTCCCCTGCTGGTAGCCTTCTCCTCGGCCTGCTCGGTGTCGTTGTCCAAGGTGTCGACGTCCTTCTGGGACTCGGCTGCTCGCCAATCTCCGTCATCGGAGTTGGCTCTGGCAGTACTTGCAACGCCAGCCCTGTTTGCTGCCAGAATAACGCTGTCGTAAGTATCGAACCATAGCTACAGCTGCGCTTTTACTCACTTATTGCACAGGGCGGTCTCATCTCCATCGGCTGCATTCCCATCACGCTTTAAGCAGCATAATGTACCAGCAGTCCCGGCCCAGGGTAGTGTACATACATTCTCTCTGACGCTTACCATGGATAGTTACGGATATGGAATGTGATGGTTAACGACTCGTGCTTCGTAAATGTCTCTTGTTCGACTATAACTAGTAAAGCCCATACACGCACTCCTCGAATATACGTTGCTCATGATTTACTGGATGTCTCTTGTGAAATTTGCACTGACGAAGTCTTTGGTGACGTATACGGATTTGAGATGCTATTCGGCACAGCGTGTAAATGAAGCATAAGTGCATAGATATTTCGTTTTGCAAAGAAACACACCTTCGCTATGGCCCCCTTCAAATCTCAGGGCTCCGAGTCGCTTGTGGTCCTATTTCGATCTCGCTCCAGATACGACTCTATCCCATATATCTCTAGATCTGGGTATTTTCAGGCTTGATACTTAGTCAAACGATGATGCATGATGCGCCGAAATAGCACATTCAATCAATGGATGTAGTCGTTGGTGTTGTTACTTATTGTGGTGGTGGTGGAAGTGGAAGTGACGAGTATGATGGCATTTCCGGGTCTGCCGCGGCGACCTCAGCGTTTCCACTACACTGTCCTCTGAGTCCTGCCGCTGAGTCTCTCATCGTACGTCCAGAGTGGGATCTCCGAGTCACTATCCCCATCTTCAACTCCTGTGAAATTCAGAAACACCTGCATGAACATCAGAAGACAGTATGGCAGTCGTCACTTGTCAGGCTTCCGTGGTCAAACTGAAGACTCGGTTGTCTCAAACATCAGACTAGGCACGGCACAGCACGGCATCATACTAGTGGCCTGGGAAGCAGTGCAGGATTGGCTGCAGACGAGACTATGGAGGTATGAGCCGTATGTGTGCTGTCCTCTGAATGCAAATCTACCCAGGGAGACTGCTGAATCGGAGCTTGTTGGCATGTGGCGGGTATCTTGTCCGAATGCAGTAAGTCTAGTAAATCCTTTTTTGAGTGAAATCTTGGCGTGGACTCATTAGTATGCAAACCACACAGCGGTACAGCGTGAAGGTATTCTTCCCTCAATGAAGCTCGTGGCATCTTCTCAAGACATGGCGATATCGCAGATAATGACTACGTCACCGCCGTGGCCAGCCTAAGTAGGCCCTGGCCCGGACTGGGTGATGCAGACCATGTACGAGTCATCGAACCGCACAGGGATGTCTCGCCTCCTGTGGAATCACGTAAACGGGTGCATTAAGCATGAACAACGCAAACTTCGAAGTTTTTTGCCTAGCCTCAGAACACGAGGATGTTAAGAGACCATCACTGGCACAGTGGAATGTGGGGTCTACCAGACTCGTCGTTGCGAGAGGGTTTGCTTTGAAATGCGCATTTTCACGTAGGTTTCGGTTGCCAGTCTCAGGACAGATGCTGTTTCTTACTGACCTTCAGTGTTCTTCATAACAAGCAGCAATCTGAGCAGCGGCTGTGCCCAGTATTGCTCCTCGATGGAACCAGGCTGCTCGCGTATGCTGGACTCAGCAACTCGATAGCACGGTGTATGATCGCCTCCATCAAATCAGGATCACTAGCTAGCCGAGGGCCTGCCTGCGACTCGGATGCGCAAGCAGCCGTCAGAGACAAGACTGAGCGGATTGTCTGGAAGAAATCGGGAAGTTTCAGGTCTATGCCAAGTGGTTAAAACAAAATCTTGGAACTCACGATAGGGAGCCATTTCGGGATGTACGTGGTCTTTCCGGTAGAACTGGATGGCAACCCAAGTGGTACTAATATCGAGTTGACGCCGCAGGCACTATCGGCGACCCTACGACAACATAGGGTACCTCATCATTGGCTGCACGGTCATGATATTTGGGGGCACAGCGGAGTTGCTCTTCGAAGCTTGCATAGTACGTTGCCTGGTTGTGTCGCCAAATCAGATTACGATGACAGAGGAGCTTCTCGATGGTATGATAGATGGAAGACCACCCGAACCAATCGATGACGAGAACTTGAAGGAAGGCAGGACTGCCTCCCGAACGTCGTATATGTGATACCCCAGGTCGCATAGTTGATCGGCGGCCAGAACCTGGAAGTTCAACCGTAGAGACGTGGGGAGCGACCCATAATATCGGTGACCTCTGGAGAATAGCCTTCTCTGCGGTGATTCACATGGTATGCCAGGCTCACGGGCAATTATTGACACCGCCCCTCGTAGATGCCATCAGGTAGAGTACAAAGGAGTCTGGCCGAGCGGCCGCTGCCGATGGGATACTCGTACGCGCCATAGTGGCCTAATGCGCAGGGGCCAGGTAATCTGGGCAGTGTCCACCGTACCAACGACATTCGCGGCAGTGGGGATGGCTGGTGGGTCGGCCGTTAATGCTAACCTCGTTGTCCAGAGCAAAGAGGCGATGAGATCGATATGGTCACAGCCGCATGGTCTAGGCATCAAAGTGGTGGACCCACAAGAGCAAAGTCGCGATAAAATACCGCGATCAGGGTCCTCACCGCGTTGGTCACGTTATCGTGTATACCTGGATAAAAGGGGAAGTTTCCCTGTATTTGTACTTTCCTCTGGCATACAAACATAGCGGCGTGTCCCCCCGTAGGCCACTGTGATTCCGATACTAGTGGCTTAGGCCATATAGCTGATCGGCCCAATTATCCTCGTGCCACTGGCCTTTAAAAGGCCCTGCGATCATCGCCACTTTCTACATATTTCAACGACTCTTCACTTCCGTTACGCTTGACTTTACCCGTTCTACTTAACTCTCCCCCGTCTCACTTCCTGCAACATGGCTACTTCGAACCATCACAAGTCCTCCCGCTCATCTCGCAAGACCAAACGACGCTCCACCACCCTGTATGAGACATCGTCGACTTGCTCGTCTCGTACTAGTCGTAGGTCGGCCAGCACCGCCTCGACCTCGACCCATACGAACAGCCTGGCGTTAACCCCCGCAACGACCCTCTCTTCCCTCAGCGCAGACGAAGTTGTTGATGGCGAGTCCTCAGTTGATGAACCAACAAATGAGGGCGCTCAGGTTCCTGTGCCCGAAGACGAACTCTTAGAAGACCTGCAAACTCTTAAGGAGCGTAGTCTTACGAGAGAGAGATACTCTCCCGAAGGTGTCTGCTCTGGTCATTTGAGCACAAAGCACTGTCACAGCGTTCGACTTCTCTTGCTGAAGCTTGGAGATTATATGCCTGAGCCCAAGGGAAAGGTATGTCATTACAGCCCATTATCTGGCTGGTCTTATTTATTCCTCGTATGCAGCGGCCACCCGAAGCAAAAGAGGAGTGTACGAAGATGATCAAGACGCACATGATAGTACGTTCAATTTGCGCCTAG
>JAXQGX010000405.1:0-15030 GCA_037040455.1 Irpex sp. P115-07
CCGAAGGAGACCGACGCAGACAGCGAAGCCGAGCGCGACAATTACCTCCGAGACGACAGCAACTTCGTGTGTCAGGTATCGGCAAGGCTAGGGCTCGATTCTGTCTCAAGTGGTCTTCATCGCTTCGCGACTGACCTTGCTAGGGCGTCTGCAGACGACATCGGGAATTGCTTGGCCAGAGTTCTGCCGTTCCTTGAACAGTATGAGTGGCTAGTCAAATCGCATGTTGAGAACCAAGCGAACTGGACGAGAGCACTGTTTAAGCTGAACCATGTCATTTGCTCGATAACACTTCGAGTGGCGAAAGACGGATTCTGTCAACCGAAGGACTCTGAAGAGACGAGTGGGGACGCTGGAGGGGATGCGCAAGAGATGGTGGATGGGTCCGGAATGGGCGAAGGCACAGGTCAGGAAAATGTCAGCAAAGACATCCAGGATGAAAGTCAGGTAGAAGGGTTACAGGGAGATGAGGGTGAGCAGGATGAGAAAGCGGAAAGAGCAGAAGAAGGGAATGCGATCGAGATGAGTGAGGACTTTGGAGGCGATCTGCAGGATGTACCCGACGACGGTGATGAAGAGGGCGAAGAAGACGACGAGGAAGGGAGCGAAGCGGATCCAGACGAAAGGCAGGAACAACTTGACGGCTCAGAGGAGAACGCGGTTGACGAGAAGCTATGGGGAGACGAGCAAGGCCCTGACACGGAGAAGCAGTCTGGGAAGACCGACAAGGACCATTCGACGCAGCAGACAGGGGAGTCGGACGTTGTAGCAAAGGAAGACGAGCCACAAAGGTCGAAGTCGGATGAGAAAGAAAAGAAAGAAGCGCAAGAGGAGTCGGGCGAGCAGGTGGAAGAGGGTATGGAGGAGGACCTGCCTGATGAGGTAGGACAAGAAGAGCCGAATGGTCAGGACGGGGCGCCGATGGATGAGCACATGCAAGAGGCGGATACACTGGACCTACCGGAGGACTTGCAGATGGAGGAGTCGAAAGATAATCGAGAAGATGGTCTGGGCGATGTAGAGGATGAGGGGATGGAAGAGGACGACGTGCAGGCTGAGGAGGGACAAGAAGGGGGCGCGAGTGAAGGAGATAGCGACATGTCGGATATAGATGACGGGGGCGAAGCACAGGCTACAAACGAGGATGGGGGCCAGGTGGACGATGAGATGGACACTGCTGTAGGTGAAGCGGATACGCATGCTGGGGATGGAGCAGGGACTGGGGAGAAGACGCAGGCAGAACAAGCGGCAGGATCAGCTGCTTCAGAACCTCAAGAAGGGGGAGGCGGCTCGGCTGGTCAGAAAGGACTGGCGGGAGATGATGACGAAAAGCAAGAACTCGAATCCCCTGAGTAAGTGAAAAGATTATATAATGCGCCCGCTAGTTTGCTAATTTCTATACAGGACGGCGAACGCTGATATCCCTCAACCTATGGAGGCAGCTGCCGATGCTGCAGCTCACGAACAGTCCTCTTCAGGCGATGCGATGGGTACTCGGAGACCAGGTGCACAGTCCACTTCGCAAGCTCAGGCACAGAGCGAAATGCCCAATCCCCTTCGTAGTCTCGGTGATGCTCTCAAGGAGGTGTCTCAGCGCATATCTGAAATCTTGGACAACGTAGACGACACCGACTTACCAGCACCTATGCCTGGGACAGACGACAGTACTGCTCAACAACTGGAGTACGTCAAAGAGGATGATACGCAGACGGATATGCAAGCTCTCGGCCCTGCGCGGCAGGACGAGGTCGCCAAGCTACGTGACCTCAACATCGTGGATGAAGACGAAGAGCAGCCAAGTCTCCCGAATTACGATGATATGCAGCTCGACGAGCCGATATCTGCCGAAGATGTATCCTCCCTGAAGGCCGAAAATCAGCCAAGCGAACGACTTGCAGAATCCGAGAGCATTCTCACCCCCGCGGACATTCGTTCTCGTCAGCCAATCACCTCTGCCACGGAGCAAACGCTCGTCCCGACTTCGGAGGCTCTGCCTGCGAAGGATGATCAGGACCTGAGTGCTTCGGTTGAGCTCGCTGTTCGTCAGTGGCATTCACTCGGTTCACCTTCACAAGACGCGATGCACATCTGGCGCCTCTACGATACTCTCACTTCCTCCCTATCCCACAGTCTCTGCGAGCAACTCCGCCTCATCCTCGAGCCAACGCAAGCCACCCGCCTAAAAGGCGACTACCGAACTGGAAAGCGGCTGAACATGAAGAAGATCATACCCTATGTCGCGAGCGAGTACACAAAGGACAAGATCTGGCTCCGTCGTACCCGTCCCAGCAAGCGTGAATACCAGGTGCTGGTTGCGCTAGACGACTCAAAGTCTATGGCGGAAGGGAAATCCGTGCATCTCGCGTTCCAGACCTTAGCGATCGTTTGCAAGGCTCTCAGTCGTTTGGAGGTTGGCGAGGTCGCGGTGGCGAAGTTCGGCCAAACGGTTGACGTCCTCCATAACGGATTCGAGAGCTTAGCTGGAGGTGGGGAACCCTTCACGGACCAGTCTGGTGCAAAGATTGTCGATGCCTTCCGGTTCGACCAAAAGGCAACGCAGGTGCTCTCTCTTCTGGAGGCAAGCTTGGGTATTCTGGAACAAGCACGAGAGCGTCGCGCATCTGCGACTGCGGCCGACTTGTGGCAGCTCGAGATCATCATCTCCGACGGTATATGCCAGGACCACGAGAAGCTTCGCACGATACTAAGGAGAGCGCAGGAGCAGCGCGTCATGGTCGTCTTCATCATCCTTGATTCCCTTCACAACAACGCTGCTGCTGCTGCCGCCACCACTCCTGCCTCTGGCTCGGCTTCCGGCGCAAATCAGAATTCGATCTTGTCGATGAACCAAGTGGCCTACAAGGATGTCAACGGGCGCATGGAGCTGACGGTGTCTCGTTACCTGGATTCGTTCCCATTCGAGTATTACGTGGTCGTGAGAGATGTTGAGGCTCTTCCGGAGGTGCTAGCTGGGACCTTGAAGCAATTTTTTGAGCGTGTGTCTGAGGAGTAGGGGTTGCGTTGTATTGAGTCGATGTGTACTCGTTTTTTTTTGCTGTGTATCGTATCTGTACCACGCGATAGATTCTTGTTGTGACTGCTGTAGCTAATAGCATACGTGTTTTCGAGTTCTCCAAATAGATTGTGTCAATATCGTGAAGTACATGTGAGCGTATAGTTATAATTGTAGTCAGAGATACATCTCAAAAATAAAATATGTTCGACAGCGGAACGAGCCACGCCCGGTGTAAAGATACCTGCTACGGTCACCAGGCGGGTCAAAGAGCTTCGTACTAATCTCCGAGAATGAGGCTTGGAGCGGGGACGTGTGGTATGGCAAAGGAGGATGCCGTGTCTCCCGCTCCTGTAAAGACGGCAAACAAGGCCTGTCCTAGCGCACTCGGGTGGAATGTAGAGGTAAAAGGCACTGCGCACGAGAATCTCACTTGCAGGAAAGCGTTAGATTTGTACGAGTCTACGAGCTTAGGCGAGCTTGTACAGGTCCAGAGAGCAGTTCTTTCGGTAGCGTTGCAAGCACCTACACAACATCCGTCAGTCAGCCACACCCAAACATCCGACGTCGGATCGACACAACTCACCTTCCTAGCAACCTCCTCCCCACCAACCTCCCACCCACTCTCCGCCACCGGCAAAAGACAATTCGTCGACAAATTCGTAATCAACATGCCAATACCGAACCGCTCGCCCGAGAACTTTCGCCATCGGACCATATTGGTGAGGAGCTTGGAGAGGCGGTTGAGGTACCGTCGGCGGGCGGGGATGGCTTCGGGGTTGAAGCGAGGGTTGTTTAGGGCTAGGTAGGGTATGAGGGTTGATTCTACGGAGGTGGTTGTGCGTTGGAAGACGAGGTACATGGATTTTAGGAGCGTCTGGGAACATTTGTCGTTATCAGCTATATGCTTAGTGTATGCAAACGGAAACATACCTGGAACTTCAAATCCTCCCTTTCAACACTTGCCTCAACCTGCTCCACAAAATCAATAGCCCTCCGAACGTCCCTCGCCGAGTACGGATCGAACGCTCCTCCCGACTCGACGATTTTGCAGAATCGGGGGATGATAGCGGTGGATATCATCGCCGATACGAGATCACCGTCGGGTCCCAGTTCCGGTTCATCCTCGTCTTCGTCTTCTTCATGAGGATGGTGAGGCCGGGAGTACTCGTAGAGAGCTTTGTACCAGGAGAAGGTATCTAGGCTGCGTGTGTCCTATTCCATCATTGAGCATCGTCAGCGACCACGCTCGACCACGGTGATGAGTAAGAGACGACTAACCTCGAGAGGATCCCACCCAACAACCTCCAACCTTGTCCAAAACTCCCACGCACCAACCATCCCAAGCCCACCCCACGCACCACTATAACTATCCCCAAACCTACTCCTCCACTCCCCAAACCACTTGCTCAACCCCACACTCGGATCCTTGAAGTCCTTCGCTCTCACATCCGACAGCACCTCCCGCCGCTTCTCCAATAACTTTTCGATGGCAGCGGTGAAATCGGCGGCATCGGAAGGCGGGAGGGAGGAGTCTGTGGAGAAGCCTTCTTCCAGTGGATCTTGGGGGTATTGGTGGGACTGGTGTTTTGCGCGGCGGAGAAGACGGCGGTGGGCGCGTGATGTCATGCGGTCGCGTCGTGCGGCGGGTGAGTTTGGCGAGGGAATCACTCGTCCTAGGTCGTCTGTCTGCTCTGGCTGTTGGGATGGTAAGTCACCGAATATGAGAGACAAGTCGTCTTCGTCGTCTGCTGTTCGACGTTTGGAGATCATCTCTGAGCGTTCTTGGAGTAGGGAAATATGCTCGTCTTCCAGTTTTTCTAGTTGCGGATACTACATGAAATGTTTTAGCACTGAGACGGTTTATACGTGGTGGTGGTAGGACTCACCTTTTCATCCAAGAACGTAGCAACGCTCTCGATCCACTCTCTAAAAGCGGCGAACCAGCTCCGTTTGTCCTCAGCTTTGACGATCATCTCGCGCATCTCCTTTTCCCGGACCTCAAGTTGGGCTCTTTCATCCGCCAACGAATGCATAGACGCAGTATTTTGAGCGTGAGACGTCGTGAGTGCCGTCAATGCTGCTGTTAACCGTGCAATGGCAGGTGCCAATGTAGGTACGGGTGTCATGGCGGGTACTGAGGATAAATTAGATAACTAGAACCAGAGGTACCGGATGAGAACTTACTGGGTGCAGGCTTGTATGTTCTCTTCTCAGCTTTAGCAGCAGGTTCGTCCGTCCGCAGACCTCCTCTGCGTAGTTGCTCCTGCTCCCATTCCATCGTCTCCTCATCTTGCTCTTCACTAGAGATGATGGTAATTCAGCCTCGATTCGATCACACCTACATCTGAAGTAATGTGCACTTACGCATCAACGATCATCTCACTCATCGCCTCTCTCCGTTTCTGAGCTTCGACTTTCCTCGACTTCTTGCCCAGGGCTATCCGCTCTTGAGCACTAGTGTACTCCGCATACTCTGCGCATCCCATTAGCTTAGCACGCCGGTTCACAATTGACGATATAGCGAAAAGGAGCTTACCATCGTCGCCCTCTCCCATTTCGTCATCTTCCCGCACCAACCGACTTTCAGGATGTGGTCCTTGCGAGTAATCTTGACGTTTAGTGAGCGAGAGAGAGATGAAGTCTTCTTCTGGCTTTCCAACTTTGCGAAGGCGGTCGCGTTTCTCCTTCGCGGCGTTTATAGCAGAGCTGGAAGGTATGGCCGTTTCCATATCGATGTCACCTACGGAGCATCAGTATCTGACAGTGTACAGAGTATAGGCTGTACGCACCTGTCAGGTCGACAACCTCTTGCATACGTGACACTGCAGCGGGTGAGTCGACGTTGAGGGAGATGTCTCCGTCATAGGACATAGATTCATCTTCTGTAAGCTTTGGACGAGAGCTTGGGGTGGCTGCTTTGAGTTCGGAGAGGTACGCGGCGCTGTAAGTTGGCCTGTCTTCTGTCCGTGGAGATGAGGTCGGGTCGTAGGACGAAAGGGGAACGTTACTACAGATATGTTAGTTATATCTCCGTGTTAAATGCATAAGTGAATGCGCACCTTGCTAGCGATGACTTTCCTAAAGCTAATTTCCGACTCAAATTAGACTTCTTGACCTGAAAGACTTCTCCATCCCCTTCCTGTCTGCTGTTAATAAATTTCTAAAAACACATAACGATACTCACATCATCATCTGCACCTCCAAAGCTCAATTTCGACTTTGGTTTACTGCGAGTCTTGAGCTTATTTTTGAGCTTTGCAGCAAGAACACTGGGAGAGTCTTCACCAGTACCTGCTGTGTCCTCGGACCCAACCTCGGTCGTCGTCCCCGCCCCGACGTCTGTCTCTGTTGTGCGCGAGCGCTGCGACGGCCTCGCACTCTTTCTCTTGAATGTCACTGGCGCACCGTCGGCCATGGCGATCAGTAAGTACGCTGTTCGTCGCAAGCAGTGACGAAGTCGACGGCCGAATGAGGAAAGAGCTCACGTGCGAGCTATCACGTGAGAAAGACGTGACGCGAGCGCAGAATTTTCCCACGCATCGCGCTTAATTACGAACCGCGATGTCGACGCGCCCTCGTCCGAGACCGAAACCACGTCCCCGAGTTCCATCCGCCGCCCCGCCCTCGTCGCCCGGAGCCCCGCCCCCGACGTCCCCGCTCGAACCTGTCGCCATCAACATCGAGGAAGACGAAGATGCGCGGTTCTTTAAGAATCGAAATAGGACGTTGCAGTCGTGGAAGAAGCTGGATAGGCTCGCCGAAGGTATGTGTATATGCTGCTTTGTTGACGGTGCATCCGCGATAACTCCGTCGATTTAGAACAAGAATCAAAGAGAGTAAAGGGACCAGCTCCTGATGAAGAAGATAAAGATAATGACGCGTCTTTGACTCCGCGGCGTCGAAAGCATAAGAAGGTCGAGACCGACGCTCTGCCGTCGTGGACAAAGAATCCAAAGGCAGCACTGTGCGTATATACGGCTTTTCCCTCAAATTTCTCTATTTTAACGACTATATGCTATATTAGTATATCTTCAGATGAAGATTCCGACGATGATATCGTGGAGATCGTCGCAAGCTCTTCTACACTAACCACAAGACGCGGGATCGACAGATCCAGTCGAAAACGCAGTCGATCTCGTTCCCTAACACCGCCACCCGCCCTCCCAACCCACACCCTCGAATATGCCCGCGAAACAGTCCGGTACGTGCTTTCTTGCCTAATTTCCACTTTACTTTCCCACTTACAGGTTCCGCAGACGCATGCTGGGCGGTAACGCACGCGCCCCCTCGCCTACCTTCGTCGAAGAGGACACGACGTTCACTGCTACTGTCGAGCTGAATCCTGAGTTGGCTAGGATTGCGATGGAGGCTAAGCGTCAGGCTTCTCAACACCTGGCGCATAGCCGCAGTGCTAGCCCGGAGAGTGGTGGAGGTCCGCCTACTGTTACGCTCAAGGTACGGTGGAAGAAGCATCCTGAAAACCCTGAGGGAAAGGATGGTGTGTGGGCGTTCCAGATGAAGAGGGTCAGTGGACTATGCATTGGTATTAGTTGTAGTTGTTGCTGACTTTCTGCGTAGCATGATTCCTTCGATGTGCTTTTTGGCGAAGTAGCAGACCTCGCAGGTGTCTTGACGGACAACGTCATAATCACATTCGAGGGAAAACGCGTCTTCTCATCTGCATCGCCTCATGGAATCGGCGTATGGGCACAAGCCGAACTCGGTACGTACATCCCACTCGAATCTCCCAATCATTCCTGATTCAATTTTTCTTACTTCTCGTCTAGACGCATGCGACCAACAAACCTTCGAATACCTCCAAAGGAACCGCCATCGCTCCCCCGGTCCAAACGACGCTCTTCACAGCACTACCCACACCCACCACCCCCGCGCAGCCTCTCACGCTCCTTCCGGCACAGACGCAGAATCAGAGGCCGCGGAGTCCGCCGCCGAGGACGACTCCAAAGACTCCAAAGACGACAGTGACAGATTGAAGATAACCCTCCGCACAGCAACGCTCAAACCACTCAACCTCACCGTCCGCCAAACGACCAAATGTGCCGCTATACTCCAGGCGTTCCTCAAGCATCATAATATCGCGGATAAGTACTCAGTTGCTCCGACGAATGCTAAAGGGAAGAAGGGGAAGAGTGCTGGAGGAGGGGGAGGTGGAGGAGGTGGACCGGCGTTGATGGTGGATGGGGATAGGCTTAGTCCGGAGGATGAGATTGGCGTGGCGGATTTGGAGGATGGGGATATGGTTGAGGTTGTTGGTTTGTGAGACGATGACTCGGATTCCTGCAGTGCCTTCTCCTTTGGTTTTTGAATATTGTCGTTACTGGTTTGCTTTCGTGTTTTCGAGCACTTTTCCTTTTCCTTCTGTCTCTGAGTTGTGTGGTCTGCATTGTAAACTGCGACTGGATTTCTTCTTTTTTAGGTTATCTGTACCAGTTTTCTACATATGAAACGTAGCACAGCGAATATAAATCGGCGTATAATCCCAAGTTATTCACGCGACAAATGTTCATGCATTCATGGATTTTATCTATGGGCGCCTGCATAATCACTGTGGCTTTCCATCAAATGCCATCCTCGGCTTTCTTTCGCGTTCTCCTCTAACATTCAACCTTTCCTCCTACTCTCATCTCAGATACCTCTCGCATTATACCACGACCGCTTTATCATGACCACAGACACGAAGATTTTCTCCATCCAGGGCAGAGGCCTCAAATTAGACACCAGGGCCGATATCGCGCCTATACTCGAGGGTGTTGACCCAGAGGTTATTGAGGAAATCCATTTTGGTGGCAACACGATTGGTGTAGAGGCGTCGCTCGCGCTCGCTGAGTTTTTGGAAAAGACAAAGGCGTTGAAGGTACGCGTACTCGTTTCTACGCGTCCATCGCCACCAAACTAACCATCTTCGCGGTGTTACACTGTGGCCACACACAGATCGCCGACTTTGCAGACATCTTCACCGGCCGTCTGATCGACGAGATCCCGCAGGCTCTCTCCGCCATCTGCGACGCCCTCAAATCCAAAACCACACTCGTCGAGATCAACCTGAGCGATAACGCCTTCGGCGGCCGTTCGGTGGACCCCATCGTCCCCTTCCTCACACACAACCGGTCCTTCCAGATCCTCAAGCTCAACAACAACGGTCTCGGGCCCGCTGGGGGCGCCGTCATCGCCGATGCGCTCACGGAGAACGCGAGGTTGTCGAAGAAGGAGGGAAAGGAATCGAATTTGAGGACGGTGATTTGTGGGAGGAATAGGCTGGAGGATGGCTCGGCGGGGGCGTGGGCTGCTGCGTTTAAGGAGCATGGGGGACTGAGGGAGATTCGGATGCCGCAGAATGGGATTCGTCCGGACGGGATATCTGCGCTCGTGAAGGGTATCGCGGAGTGTAAGGACCTGGAGTACCTCGATCTGCAGGACAACACGTTTGGCGAGTTGGGTTCGAAGACTACGGCGGGTGTACTCGAGCAGTGGCCGTCTCTACACACGCTGAACCTTTCCGACTGTGTGCTCGCGGAAGAGGGCGCGCTGTCACCTGTGGTGGAGAAGCTCGTGGACGGGTCGAATCCGAAATTGCAGGCGTTGTTGTTGCAGAACAACAACTTCGAGTCGGAGACGTTCTCGCTTTTGGCGCAGAATGTTGAGTCTGCGTTTACGCTGCTGAAAAGGTTGGAGTTGCAGTGGAATGAGGTTGAGGAGGACGATGAGGGGCTTGCGGTGTTGGCGCGTGTGTTGAAGTCGAGAGGGGGGAAGCTTGTTACGGACGATGAAGATGAGGAAGAGGAAGAAGAGGAAGAGAAGGAGGAAGAGGCCGAAGAAGAGGAGGAGGAGGAGGTAAAGGAGGACAAGACTGCACCATCGGCACCAGAACCAGCGGCGAAGAGCATCCTAGAGAAAGCCAACGATGCACTCACGGACCTGATGAGCAAAGTCGCTATTGGGTCAGGTTCGGCTGCAAGCGCCACGACTACGGATAAGTCCAAGTCCACGTCGTCCTAATATTTTGTAGACCACCATACAGGAAATATCAGATGTATCTATAGGGTAATCGCACAATAGTTTCGTTGTACTTTCGCAGCAGCTCCTCGACTCGGAGTTCATCAAGAAACAAAGGCGACTGGGCGGCCAGCCGCGTACCATCGGCCAGTGTAAGCTTGAGCTCTAGTTGTGTACCACCATCTGACCCAGAGGTGGGTTTGGTCTACTGACTCCAAAGGATTCAGCAGATGTCGAGGTGCGTGTCTTGCATACCCAAGTTTCCGCCGATGTTAACTCTGCGGTTCGTTCACTAGCAGTTGTCTCTTCCCGGCCGACATCTGGTATCAGATATGTGGCCACTCGACTCTGAAGACGTTGCACATGTTAAGAGCGGTACGTTCAAGGTCAGCTCGCCCTTTCATTTGCTTTCGTTCTGATTTTACGCAATAGACGTCCAAAGAGATGCGAAACATCGTGGACTCACGGAGCGTTTGGATTCCGTTCATGATAAAGTTCACGAAAGCCAGGCCGTCTGCGTACTCGGCGAATGACTTCGAGGAGATGTCAGCCGCACAGCTGCGCGAAGCCGCCGTTCGGATGGTGCTCGTCGACCGCGCATACGCCTCTCCCATCCTCCCACACCGACCAATCCTACTTCTCGGGTCACGAAGTGGATAACTTCTCTACGGTCGTTTTGTTCCCTGGGGGAGAGCGCCTGCTCGTTGTCAGGGACGATGGCACCCTCCAGATTTATGATATTGCGAGCAAAACATTCATCTCGCACTCGGCTAAGCCTCTTCGCGGGGATGGCGCGGGACCACATCGATTCAAGCCCCATGTCAGGTTCTGCTCAACACCTATTCGATCTGGATTCCTCATTGCGGACCTAATAGGTAATTGCATACACTACAGATCATCATGATTGCATACGTAGGCTGAGCAGCTTTCAAACAGAGAAAACCAATGGGGAGATTCCCACTCGCAAAGTTTTCGTGTACAAGTACACTGAACAACTCTTCTTTACCGACCTCTGTAGGCAAAACGGCTTTGTTCTGCCCTACAGCTTTTGTTGCCACGAGGGAGTAGCTACAGTGGTTCAAATATGGCAGCCAGACCCCGACGATGACGAAACAATGTTGGAATTTTCGTCGCGTACTTGGAGCGTCAGTGGACGTGATAAGAGACAGATCAGGAAGTTTAGGCTCACGTGCCCCCTAAGGTATGTGGTCTTGGAAGCCACTTGTCATGACCTAAGATTGACAGACAGTGTCCCTTTCTGGCACTGACAGAGCATGCACGAATCAAGGACTGCCATCTGCACAAGATCACTGTCACCTCGATACCTTTTATTCCAGTTTCACCATACGGCGAAATCGGGGTACCATCTATTCGACCTCTTCCAGTTGCAGGAACAATCCATGGAAATCATCCCTGCGCTGAGCCCCGTCTGGACCAGTCCTCTCCACAATCTCGACTTTGTCTCTGACTATGGCATATCGGGGGTCGTATTGGTCGGTACTGCCAGCTTCGAGCCATCTGTCCGGGTCACTCTGCGGACAAGCAATGGTTTTGTATATCTGGAAATCCCGGCCATGCGCGACATCGAGCCCAGCGAAGTGAAGCTATCCTCAGTCCAGTTTGACTTGGCCACAACACCGACCGGCGTGGGAGACATGTCCTACACGCCCGCTGAACATCAAGGCTACAACCATGGAGTGATGGTCTTATCCGACGATGAGTGGTTGAGGGACCATTGGGGCGGCGTTTCTCGTGAATATCGGCGGACTATACCAATCATGAAGTGGCTATACTCGATTACTGCTCCGTGGACGCAGCAAGAAATAGGTAGCAGCTGTGCTACATCTCAATTGCGCGTTGGGAACACGATGGCTCCTCCCATTCGACACAGTCATAGGGGCGGCCGATCTAGGTACTTATAGCGTGGACGACTTATCCGGGAGGTTTGTTGAGCATGCGATTGGACGTGCAGGTGAAGAAGCAAGCACTGCGAAAGTCATCCTGTATACTCTTGATGGCAAGGCATGAACTTCTTCCTTAGTATGTAGGTTGAATCGTTCGCTGCCACGCTGTGGCAATTACACTCTCCCGTGTCTCGATTTTGTTAGCCTTCAAAACAAATAAGTATTCCAAACCAACTTTCTTGTTCAATCCCGAATCCTGAATCCTACTTATATCGCCGGCCTTACTAGGCTTCCTTCCCAGACCCCTGTACGTACTGCATACTTATTTCATGTTACTCAAGTAATAAGCTTAGCCTCCATTCCACTGACAAGGCACGGGCGTCTAACCCGGAGTTGTCCGAGTCTCATGCATCCGAATGCATCATGGCCCGGGGGACATAGTAGCCTCAAGCCTCGTGCACTCCGCTTGGTTGTGTACCACCACGCGAGAAAAAGGCAAGTGGAGCGGAATTCGTTATATGTAAATGTATAGAACTAACTCAAGAATTGTAGATGTCGGAGTGCGTGCCAGTTCAAGTTCATCATACATGCCTTAAAATTAAAGACCGATTGTATAATCCAGCTCGAGTGGCTGTCTATTACCGGCCGATATCTGGTACAGGATATGTATCTACTCCTCTCTCAAGACCTTACACATGTTACGAGCGGTACGTACCAAGTTCGGGCAAAGACTTCACCTCCTACCAACAACGCTCTCGTCTGATTCCATTTTACAGACATCCAGAGAGATGCGAGATATTGTGGACTCACGTAGTGTTTGGGCTCCGTATATGGTGAACCTTACGACAGTCAGACCATCTGTATACTCTGTGAAGGACTTTGAGGAAATGTCGGCCACACAACTGCGCGAAGCCGCCGTTCGGATGGTACTCGTCGATCGCGCATACGCCTCTCCTACTCTTCCGCACAAGCCAACAGTACTGTTCTATGGTGAAAAGGTGGATAAAATCTGGACAGTTGCCCTGTTTCCTGGAGGAGAGCGGCTCCTTATCGTAAAACAGGATAGCAGTGGAGTCGGCTGTGTCGATATCTACGACATTGCGAACAGGAAAGTTGTTCGGCGGCTCCGTAGAAAGGAAGGACGGGATCGTATTTCTGGCTTGCCCTGTGGTATTAGAATCTGCCCAACGTCCGTACGATCAGGATTTTTCATGGTAGAGATGACGGGTAAGCAAGCACTCTTTCAATGCCATATGTGAGTTGACCGTCATTCGCGCAGAGAGTAACATTGCGGATTATATTCTCATAGTGGACGTATACAAGTATACTGAGCAAAGTATTCACCATGTCTTCACCGAGCGTTGCGGACGGCCCAGCGGACGGACATCCCCGGGTGCCCATGCGGCCCAATATAGCTTTTGTCACCACGAGGGAATAACTCGATTCACCTATGTGCGGCAGCCTAACAGAGACGACGGAACAATTTACGAATTCTCGTGGCGAACTATGGATGCCCGTGGACGTAGCAGAACAGAGACAAGAAAATTCAAATTTGATTTGTCTCCCTCGGTCTGTGATGTTATACCTTTCGATTATAGCTATACAATTGACTGACAAATCAATCTTATCGTCGCAGAACTCGCTCAGATCGGTGGACATATGTATGAAACTTGTGTCGCCTCGATATCTCCTGCTCGACTTTGAAGACGTCGTAAACGCCAGCCTGAGAGTGCGGTACTACATGTTCGATCTCTTTCAGATGCACGGGCAACCTGTAGAAACCATCTTTCCTCTGAGACCCATCTGGACGAGCCCCCTGAATATCTATTTCACCTCTGATCCACCGACTTCTCCCAGAGCTGTCTTGCGCAATCCTGCTGGATTCGAGCCCTCGGTGCGGGTCTTTATACAGGCACACCATGGGATCATACTTATGGACATCCCAGCACTGGGCGACATCCACAAGGTTCAACTATACCCACTTCGATTTCCCTCACATGCAACAGCGGAAGGAGTGAATCTGTGCGCCTCGCTCGCTGAGCATCAAGGCTATCATCATGCTTTGATGAAGTTAAACGAGTATGAATGGAGATACAGCCATTGGCGGACTAGGCATATTCCGAAGTGGACTCACCCAGTCATGGAGCGGGTATGGTCGATCGCTGCTCCATGGCCGCAACATGAAAGCGATGGTGGAAGCACTCCCTCCCGACTACGGTTCGGGAACACGGCGATTCCGGCCACCCATGAAAAGGATGGTCAGGTCAGGTATAGCGTAGACGACTTATCCGGAACTTTCATCAAGCATAGGCGTTGGCGTCGTGACAGAAAAGGAAAAGTCGTCCTGTATACTCTCGGAGGCGACGCATGAGCTCTCTTCGACAACATGATCGTTCGCAAGGATTCGAGTGTCACCTCCAAGACGATCTTCAGATTGTGTATTTGGCTAGACAAGAGATATCACATAGTTCTGCTTTCAAGTCGATCAAGTGCTATTGAGGGCTGGTTTTCGCATATAATGATTAACTTCGGTAGAGCAAGTCTGGAAATCCGTCATAGTCTGCAGGCGATCTAGAGACGAGTTGATACATCTCTCCTTCTATCTAGCATGTAGTATGTTGTCTAAATCACATCGTGTCCGTGTATGAATAATCATTTATAAGTCCATCGACTGCTCATTGTGGTCGTCAAATTTATGCGTGAGGCCATGCTGCGATCTCTTCCGGTGATTTGTGACGGGCGAATACGTGGGCGTGAGATAGATCTGGTATGCTTTGCAGACGCTAAATAAGGGCGGATAAGTCGCTCATCATTGGAAACGTATTGTTGCTCGCGGATTGTACTCACTGGAGGATTGACAAACCAGGCAGTCTCCCATTCGCGCTCGTTCCAACGTCTCTTGACGAAAGTCTCGATTTCGATACCAGCCTTTCTAACGAGTTCCTCCTCTTCATCGGTACCTCTAGGAGAGCAGACCATTTGGTCTAGGGTAACTCCCCATTCCGACAAAGCAGGTAAACATTCTGGCAGAGTCGATGGAGAGGGAGGGGGCGTCAACGACCCGGTGAATCCCCACAGACCGTCTTGTAAGACCCG
>JAXQGX010000406.1:0-14987 GCA_037040455.1 Irpex sp. P115-07
CGGATCGTCTCGACAAACGATCCCTTGTGAGGTAGCGAAGCATCGATGTCCAAGGTTTGAAGACGGGGGAGTGCAGCGATTATGTCAAGCAGATACTGAGTTTCGTCGGCTGAGTGAGCAACCGGATCCATGCAGGCGGGACCTGCGACTGCTAGAGAGCGGATGTTTCTCAAGAAGGAATTTTCGTCCACGGCCAACTTCGTCGTGAGCTCGAGGTAATAGTGACAGGGACGTGGCAGGGCGATTGTGCCGAAGAGGTGAAACTTGGACGCGGACCGCCATTGGTGTGATACGAGGGAGCAGCTCAAGAGAGATGTCTTGTCACTGTGTAGGAAATCGAGAATATATGACACTATCTCGAATGGCCATGACTTGGTAACAAGATAGTTGTGCGATCTAGAAAGCGTTACCTGCTGTTCAGCGCAATAGTTTATGGGCAGAACCTTCGGAGTCGGAAGACTTACAAGCTGTTCTCCGCGTTCATTCCCGCAATCGTGTGTAATTCCACTTTCATTGATGAAGTAAGAGACAAGAGAGTAGACGGCAACCACTGGCAAGGGTGGGCTGTCAAGTTCTAGGACGCGATGCCACTTCGCCACTGCTCTCTCTTTGAAGGGCGCCTAATAAACCATATTTGGTAATTTTGAATATAAAAAGTGGCAAAAAGAAAAAATGCCAGGAGCGTGGATTGAACACGCGACCTTCAGAATGCCTTTATTACGTAATCAGCTTCAGTCTGCTGCTCTCCCAGCTGAGCTATCCCGGCGATATTGAACTAAGACTTTATATTTTTATATTCACTAAGGCGCTCTCAAGAGCCGCAGACCTCTCTGTCTCTCTGTACTCCTGTAATGCAACGACGCAGATACATATCCCAATGCAGCAGGTATCGGAACAAGAGTTTCTACTCTATAAAAATACACACTAGTACATACACAAAAGAACTTAGACTCCAGCTGCTATAGTGACCAGTCAGAGCACGTACCCACAGCACTGTAAAGTTATACATAAAGGACGCCAGCCTGTCTATACCACCTTCTAGTTGTAGGAGTACTTACGGCACTCTAACTATGTCTGTAAAATTACTCCTCTTCCGGCTCAGTAGCACGAAGACGAAGCACCACATCCTCCGGCAGGTCGGTGCACATCTCCCGTAACTGGCTCTCCATAAAACGCATAACCTGCTCGTCGAGTTTCTTCTCCATCAGGTTGTCAACAAACGTGACTGTACGCAACGAGCGAGACGCACGGAGAGCGCGAAAGATATCGTCTCGGTGACCGGAGTGGTTGCAGGAAAAAGTGAACGTCTCCAGGGTGTTGTGCCCCGCTACGGCCTCAATGAGTACGCAGAGCGCTGTTAGGTATACCGCGTTGCGTATCAGCGCCGGTGTGGCGCGGATGGTTAGGTGTTTGAGCTCTGTGCAGGAGGAAAGGCTGAGGCGGTCTGCGATGTTTGCCACGGGGTCTACATGAGTTCAAACGTTAGTGAGCGTGTAAATGCGTATTCGGTGGGTAGTCTCACCTGCCATATGAGCTAGGATGCCTGAGACGTCTAGCTTCAGAGAATACAGGTTGGGACCGACAGCAGAGAGTAGAGACCCCAACGGCGCAGGATCCCATGGAAAGGAAGTTAGGATATGGATAGTGGTTAGCGTAGTCGTTGTAGCAGTCCGTCGCAGCGTTTCCAGCCAGAACTCAGTCCCAGAGGCGACGTCATCTATAACCAGCTTCTTCACGCGAAGGCTCTTCGGGATAGCCTGAGCAAGGGCAGTATCAAACTGATTCTCGCCGTCTGGCTCGGATGGTTTAGTTTCGAAGCGAAGGTATTGTAATGTGAGCGTGTCTATTTGGGAGAAGATACCGAGGACGTCTAGGAAGTGTTCTGGAGTATGGTGAGTGGCTGCGCCTCCATACGCTAGTTCTAGAGATTGAAGAGCAAAGCGATCTTTGGGAGGAGAGAGACGTGGGGCGTTCTTGTGGTCAGTGTGATGCACATGGAAGAGAGACAGATGGGTGAGGTGGGGGAGTGACGTGAGGATAGCTGCCAAAGCCCATGGTGAGACGATAGGTCGTAGGTTAGGATATTGGCCGTTGATGCGCAGCTTCTGAACGTGTACGGCAATAGAGTTTAGGCTGTGAATGAAGCCTTCAAACCCTTGCAGTTTTTGCCTACCAGAGAGTTCTAGAGAGGAGAAGAGATGGAACCTGGCTGCGTCGTTCCATTGGTGGGAGAGGACAGAACAGCGGAGTAGGGCAGGTATGTCGTCGTGTAGGAAGTCGACAATGTAGTCGACCACTTCCTGTGGTAGATCCAAGGATTCAGAGCGACCTCTTGTGCAAAGTGAGCTTTGTGATGACACGGTGTTTGATAAGCCTTCGCTTACAGTGTTCCGACCCGCTTTCCTACTTTCAATAGCTTTGCTAGCTTTGATCTTCGACTCGAGATCCCAACCGACGCAAGCAGACCCACCATTCTACTCTCGTAGAATAATCCTTCGAGGCTGCTGGTCGCCTGGAAGAGAACTGGGAGACGAGCGTGAGCATGGTTCGTGGTTACGAATCGGCTCCGGGGCCACTGTGCGGGGTCAGGAACCATTCCACGTGATTCGTGCGTCGATCTCGTCAGTGCGTCCGAAGGTGAGTCTAACTTGAAGTTTGAAGTTCTTCAACTTTGGGCAAGGCTTTTACAGCCGCCTTCTCCTGGTTTCCTCTATACCCCTCTGGCTGGCCCTGTACTATGCTCGCGGCTTGTACCAAAAATGCTTTATTTGTTCTCGACGCTACGACTCTGAAGAACCCGCCGACAACAGTGCCGGTCACGACATCTCTATCTCAACGACCCACCGCCAGTGCTTGGGCAGCAGACAACAGCTGCTTGTACGTTGCTGGTTCTAATGACATATCTAAGTTCAGTCCCACTGGATATCTATATTCGTCTACTATTCCCCTATCTCGCCCGCCGACTTCTCTTATAACCAAGGATAACGGCGATACCCTCATTTACACGTCCGGCAACGAGATTGCCCTCTTGCAGTCAACGACCGGAAAGGAGCTGTCTAAACTAGACTTACAGGACCAGGATGCCACATTGCTCTCTCTATCTCAGGATGAGACGTTAATTGCCGTATGCTTGACCTCTGGAGAGGTACAAGTACACAATCTCAGCTCTGGAACTTCACCCGTGGTTCTCAGAGGCATCAACGGTATTGGAGAGGAGGCTGGGAGGAGAGCACGCTATAATGGAGAAGTGACGGCTCTGGCATTCCACGCACACTCGCCAACGCAGCTTTTGCTAGCGTTAGGACCCCGACTGCTTGTCTACGATACTGTACAGCCAGCAAGACCGGCAAAGGTCTTCTTATTGAACAAGCTTGAAGGAAAGCTTGTTTCGATCGCATGCAGCCCGTTCAGCAAGACGCTTATCGCGGTCGCGTCGAGCACGGGAAAGATTTGGCTAGTGGATATCGCAAAGGACAGTGGGTGCGTATGTATCTGAATTTGTTGAATAATTGCCTCACATCATGTATTACTATATAGACCGTTCAGAACTGTGTCCCTCCATGCTACTATAACTTGCATGACGTTCTCCGCTGAGGGTGCTGCTCTCTACGCCGGAACAGACGATGGGCGGCTGCTCACGGTAGACCTTCGTGCTCTTGACAAGCCAGCCAAAGCTGTCACCCTTTCTGATAATAGTCTCCCAATCATTTGCTTGTCTATTCAAGTGCGCCTTTCTCTCATTTTCAGCATTTTATGACAGTAAGATGGATGGCGCTATCTAGAGAAAGCTGAACACCAGTAGTGGACCTCCCAGACTGCCTAGCTCGAAACCAACACAGAGCGCAATGAAACGGAGAAACGCGACACCCACCGACAGAGACGCCACACGTGCAAAGAAAATCGTCCCTCCATCTCCGTCAACCGCTGGCCTAACCTCCCCTACCGCAACCACACGCCCGCCACGCCCACGCACAATCTCATCGACCAACAGGTCCGCGACGCCCGCCAAGACTGCACCCAAAACCGGCTGGAAAACTTCAGCATCTCCAGCACCCGCGAGATCTAAACCGTCGCCTCCGACACCCTCAGGTAGTGGTTCTCGCTCCCGCAAAGTCTCGATAGAAAGCCCTCCGCCTCTTCCTTCGTTGCGTTCTCGGACGACTTCGGGTACGAGTGCAAGTGCGGTGGTCACTTCGCCGAGCTCGAGGACTACCGGTGGCTCGATACTGTCACGGACGACGAGTATCACTAGCGTTAGCCCGCCCATATCTCGGAAACCTAGTCGAACTGGCTCGGCGATGAAGAGGAATCCCGTAACACCCCCGCCGCCATCGAAGTCGCCTCGTAAACCTACGGGACAGGATCATCGCTCGAGTGAGTCTGAACTTTTTTGCTTCCTTGCTTGCGCTCACACATCCCATGGACCACGTTTATAGAAGACGTCAACGACAAAGACCAACATACCGCGGGGCCTAGTGCTCTTTCAGTCTCCCCTCGTCGCACGCGGACGATCTCAGAATCTGCGGTAGTCACCTCCACCCCGGCGCGGGCACCCTCGAACTCGAATTCGCGGACGTTCTCAGGTCCCACTACTTCTACTCCCCGACCGAAACCGAAACCGACACCGCACAATCGCAAGGACTCGAATGCACTTGCCAGCTCGCTTCGCTCGCCTCCAGCTAACGCTCAGCAGACGAGACAACGAACGATTTCAGCACGCTCCGCATCTGCCTCCGCCGCTGCCGTGCCCTCCCTTCCAAAGTCCCACCTCCCACCACAGCAGCGAAAGTCGGCGCCATTACCATTGCAAGCAGTGTCAGTCTCGCCTATACCTCCCATGCCTCCCTTACCGGGGGACGAGCAGCTGACAGCGATCAACATGAAGTGGGCGACGACCGTGCAGTCGCGCACGCCGAGTCCCGATTTTGGGTCGTTGCCCGGCGTCATCGTGACGTCTCCCGTGAAGAGTGCTGGTGAGACGGCTCGCAAGGGGCTTACTGAGCTGGAGGCTATCGGGTCGGATGTGTTGGGTCTTGGGTTGGCTGAGATTCGACGGCAGATACGTGCGGAGCAGCGGTACGATGTGGAAGGAGACGATGGAGATGGCAAGGATACGGGTGGGGAAGATATGGATGTAAGGGAGGAGGAGGAGATGCGGAAGTCTGCTGCGAAGGAAGTTGAAGTGCCTGAGAGCGAGGTGGTCATTGAGAATATTGAGGTTATACCTGACAGCGATGAAGCTGGTGTGAAGGCCGAATCGGGCATACGGATGGTTGTGCATATCACGCCGCGACATCCCTCGGAAAGAACAAACAAGGAATGGCCATCTGCAGGATCTCCCTATACCATCCTCAAGAACCCCCAATCACCTCCTTCAAACCACGCGAGTCAGTCGAATACGAATCTGATCACTGCGCCGCAGGAGATGCTACACGCCCTACTCCGCGACGCGCTATACGACTTCCGGCGGGAGGTGAAGAGCGATATGATTGGGCTTCATTTGGATATTTTGAGGATGGGACGGGGGTGGCGGAAGGAGATGAGGGAGGTGGTGGGGGAGGTGCGTGGGCTGAGGGAGGAGAATGAGAGGTTGCGTGGGGAGGTTGAGCGGTTGAGGGGTAGATGATTTAGTGGTGTATATGTAGCGGTGTGGGTGTTGTATGTATGCGAGCTGATGACGGACAACGGCACGCAGCTGGTGTAAGAGGGATAGTTATATGTAATTCTGTGAGCACGGTAATTATATACATACACAGCTGTCTACCAAAGCACATGAGTAAATCGACAAGCGAAACCTAAAAGTACGACGACTACCCACGGGGAGGATCCCAATATCATTATCTATATACAAACACTCGCACAACAGCCGTGCAACCCAAGAATCCATAAGATCAGTACGACAGCACATGCTGGCAGACACCCGGTCTGCCAGCTCCCATGAAATTATTGTAAGGCACTCACAAAACGGAGAGCACGACCATCTAAATCAATCTAAATGCAAGAAACACGAAGCTGTCCTCTATTCCTGAACCCAGGCAGGAAGCCCATAATAGTCTCCGCCACCTTCTCACCCACAACATCGCCGCTCGTCCCCGACAAACAGTTCACATAAAAGCGCACCGTGAGCCCCGTGAACTCCACCCGCGAGAGCTCCTTGTCGATGCGCTCCCAGTCGAGTGCGACCAGGCCTTCGGCGTCGGGTGTCTCTAGTTCGAAGGTGATCTCGCGGAGGAGCGGGGAGTGCAGGTTGGAGAGCATTAGGGCGATCCAGGGGAAGAGGTGGGTGGAGAAGAAGGTGCGGGAGGGGGAGGCGGTTACGTCTAGACCGCCGAAGGAGAGGGAGCGTAGGGAGGTGTTGTGTGCGAGGCTGACGTGGTTCGCTAGGACAGCTATGTCGGAGGTCAGTTGCAATGAAACAATATTCGAATGGTATAACGAGTTGCGCGTACCTTCCTCGGGAATGCCAGACGGGAACTCAATCTGAAGACGTTCCAGGGACGAGCCGCTAGCCTGCAGGAGATCGCCCAGCGCCTTGGTGTTGTCCATCTCTCTCCAGCACAGCTGGATGGTTCGAAGTGTTTGATCAGAGGGGTGGCTCAGAACCCATTCAGTCACGAGGGTAGGGGAGGAGCGCGGGTCGAGGAATAGATAGGACAGATGCATCTTATCTTCGGCAGAGTAGCTATTCATACTAGTAGTACTGCCTGAGATAAGAGCCGAATCCTCGGACTCGACGTCCCACGAGACGGCGTGGAAGTAGAGCTCCTCGAGGTCTGGGAACGCATCTAGGAATTCTAACACGTCGCGGGAGGCATGGAACCGGACTTCGAATAGAACGAGAGTCTTAACAGAGCTGAAGACGCCCTTAAAGGCGGCTCGCGTAGCGGGCTCGAGTGTGCTCCAGCGCAGCCGGCTGAGAGCCAGCGTGTTGACGCGAGCGTACGCGCTCAAGTGGCGGGCGATGCTCTGCGTCGAGTTGACCCACTTGTCGTCTTCCACGGCGTTGTGGTTATCGTCCACGCCAGAGTATGTAGCGCTGATAGTGAGTTTGCGAACGCACCAGGCGACGGAGGGGGATGAGTCGAGGATGGAGGCGAAGTCTAGACAGGTGGACGGGGAGCAGAGTCGGACGGTGCGGAAGAGGTGCAGGCGGGCGGTGGGTACCCAAGCACGACAGGTGAGGCTGCATGCCTGCAGAGCCTTGGGGTCGTCCCAGAGGTGGTCGAGAGTCTCATCGAAGAGCTCCGGTGGCAGGATAGTCATCTGTATAAAGTACATGACAGCTCAGCATCAGTATGAGTATGCATCGAGCGGGATTTGGCGTACCTTGGGGATGTTGTGGGGTGTATTTGGACCGTACCTCGCACACCTGGCGTGTGTTGGTGGCAGAGGCAGAGATGCGGGGGTGAGAACGTTCACCCGCCCATGGCTGCTATTTAGCCAGCTGAGCGGCCTGAGCCTGACTCGGACAGAGCTCTCAATCACACAGGGTTCAGCCTACGGATCAAATTTCTCCGCGGGGGCATCGGAGGCTCGGTGCAGCATGCCGACGCGCCAGAACTGCCACGTGCGGCGCCGGCCGGCCTTCCGATCTTGCTGGATCGCCCGGCGTGCTTCCGCGCACCTGGAAATGACGGAAAGTGGCTTCAGTGAACACCCGTGACATTCGACTTACACTCTACAACTGCACTGCTCACCGTCGCCACCGACGATGTCGAGCAGCTCACTTCTGCGCTCGTCGTGCGCCAATATACGCCTCGCTGGCAAGCCAAAATCCTCCACCACGTTCGCCCGACTCAAGTCCACCAAGGCACCTCCGAAGAACGCAGGCGCGAAAGCAGAGGATGCGTTAAAGACCCAGGTCAAGCAGGGTGCTCCTAGTGAAGTGGAGAAGGAGACGCTACCGTGGGGAGAGTATCTGGCTATTCGCAAGGCGAAGAGACGATGGGAGACGGTACGCACGCGTACGATGGCACATTGTGTATGTGTGATGCTCAGACTACTGTGGATTTGCAGGCCATGTCAATACCGTTGACTATTGCTGGATTCGCCGGTGGAATCGTCGCCTTGGGTAACATGGAGATAGACCCTACCAAACCAATATTCGTGCGTGCATCAGTGGATTGCACACAACCTTCCTTATGCTCACCCCAACCTAACAGAACATCGACCCCATGTTCGTCTTCGGCGGCGCCGCACTAGGATGCGCAGGTAACCTCTCCCTTCTCCATACCTAAACTTGCAATTGCTCACTGCTGACCGACTCACTCGTTAAAAGGTGCCGGATACCTAGTAGGCCCACTCGTGGGTTCCAGCTTCTGGCGCATGACGCACAGACGAACTTTGAAGCTCATCGAGGCGCGTGACCGCCAATTCCACGAGCACATAGTAAGGAACAGGGTGGACCCCCGGTCGCAGAGCGCGACGAACCCAGTGCCCGATTTCTACGGTACGCTCATTACTCATTATCGGGGTATGTTGCACACGACTAGGCGGCTGATCTTGATACTGTGGTTGTAGGCGAAAAGATTGGGTCTTTGCATGATTATAGACAGGCATGTCGTTCCATACCTTGATATGCATGCACAACTAACGACAACTTTCTGTATAGTGGTTGAGAGATCAGGCCAAGTATAGACGAAAGGCTGCTCTCCCTGAGGACTAGTTCCGTCACATACATATCTACTACATCTAGTTTTCTGCCATAATACACACCACTCAAAATGTCCTGGCCCTCTGCCTGCGCGCTCGACAAATTTGGCGGATGTAGTTCCGCCAGCATGTCATGACGTTTAGGATATCCTCCGGATCCCCGCAAGTGGGATCATAGTCTCCTTGGCCCAGAGCGCTTTCCTCCCATGCTGGGTAGCGAAGTTGAGCTCGGTCAGGGCTAAGCTATACACAACCAGGTCTTCGTCCTGTCAGTGTGTCTCAGTTATAGAGCAAGTTGTAAGTACCCCCACAACGGTGTTTCCACTTGCTTACTACTGGTGTGAGTCTCAAGATACACGCAAATCCCGTAACACGGCCTGCACTTCGAGGGTACAAGAAACAACATGATTATGGATAATACAGTAGTACATACAGGTCCGTTACATGCTAACTAACAATGATGATAGTACAATGGCTTTTATACACTGCCTCCAACGACGCTTCTTTCATTTCACTTTCCATCGACTCTGACGATCGACGATTCCACCACGTCTTCCTCAATCCGCCTTCTTCACATCACCAGGAGTCTGCTTCTTCTTAATTATGACATACGAGTCAGCATTCTCAGGAGCTGGGACAGCCTCGATGTTGCCACCGACGACACCTCGGTTGTCGGGGTGCGTCTGCTTGCGCTCCGCGCGGATCTCGTGGAGGTCACGGGTGATGAATCCGTGCCCGCCGACGGGACCCCAGTACGACGTTGCGGCGAGAGTGCCGATGATGCAGGTGCCGACGAGGATGGAGAGGTAGAAACGGTATTGGGAGTACCATCCCGGGGCTGAAGATAAGTCGTAGGTGAGTATATGTCAATATTGGGAAAATGATTGAACTCACTCCAGCCTGCGTTGGTGGCTTTCATGTCGGCCCACCACATACCAGTGAACCCGACCCATTGGGCGATGAGTCCACTCATGGGATCAAGGGCAAGAGTGCTCCACCCGAACATGACGGGGGCAGCGCCGAGCATCAGGCGAGGGTAGTTCTTCGCGCCACCGTAGCCGGCAAACTCGAAGCCCCAGTGTAGCGCACCGAGGAAAGATAACATGACTGCGCCGTAGGTGGTTTGGAAGGTGAGGGCTTGGTGCAGGACGGTGATGGCCACGCCTGGGTCGATTGTGGCGGAGACGGCTACGAGACATGGTTAATTCTAGCATATAGCCAAGTGGTGATAATCCTTACCTGTGGCGGCTTCACCGGCTTGGCGCGCTAGGTAGGCGGTGGTTAGAGCCGAGCCGACGTAGGGAAGACCACCCGCCAGGCCGAATACGACATAGGGCTGGGGAACCGATTTGGCAACGGCGTCCGTGATACCCAACTGAGACAAAAACTGTCAGCGACTCGCGTTCAGCTTAACCGTCTTGGATTACATACGAAAGTCTGTTTTTTGGGCTGGACCGTGTCGCTGTAATAGTTACCTCCAGCGATAGTCCTCGCAAGGTCTGCCGTCGAGTTCCCTACTTCTTCCTTGATATTTTCTGCGGCATGCCCAAGTGTCTGGGAGCCAGGACGACCGGAGACAGAGCTTGCTGCACCACGGACAAGGAGTTGCGTGGGCCGCGTCGTCGAGAGGCGCGGGAGGATGTTGCCCGCTGGCTTGAAGCGCAAAGGGGCTGGAGACGTAGTAGCCAGCCCGCGGTGCAGGATGGCGGGGGACGTGGTGCGTAGAGGTACGCGGAGGGAGTTGAAGATCATGGTTTCGTCGTCGTGTTTTGGGTGTTCCTCGTCGTGCGCGTGAGGGGAGATGTTGGGGCCGAATGGGGACCATGCTGGAGGGTATATATCCCAGAGCCGTCGCTCTGCGCGTCTTCGATCCACTTCCTGTGACTAACCGTCATCGCAGTTAGGGAAAGGTGAGTTGGTGCATGACGTCACTGTGCACCACTCCTAATATAGTAGACGCGTTTGACGCCGGCTTCGAGCTTACTGACGACTCCCACTGCTACACAATATTGATATGTCATGAACAGATTATGAGTAACGGAGATTTGGAAGATATATGCTTGGATTTGTAATATGCATGCTGCAGAGGACTCGTAGTTTCGGGGAATTGCGCATTTGTTCGCTGGCATGAACATCTGTCATCGACGGTTGGAAGAATGACGTGCAAACTTCAAGTTCAACCTTCTGAAGAAGTCCCAAGTTCAGTAACTTCAGTTTATGGTATGTATGTTGCTCGTGCATTACTTCATTCGCAAATACACACTGATCTATGCGTCGCGCTCTAGCAGTACCTGATGACTTGGACTCATCTTGTGTTATGGGACGACTTTAAGTACAGTTTCAGGTTAAGTGCATCTCACGATTGGCGAATACCTCCTGCAGCCTGAGATCAGGAGCTTAGACTGCGGGAGATGTTTCCATTCATTTTGGCTTCTGCACAGATCGCATTCAGTTCCAGCGCAAAAACTGTCGATTGGTACGCCACAGTAGACCAGGGTAGTGATATGGCACGGAATACTCGACGTCGTCAATCTCTAGACTAATAGCTAACCATCGTGTGGGTAAGTTTCTGTTGTTGAATGTCAAGGTATATGATATCACAAACGCTGACAAACTATATAACAGATGACCCATAGCCGACCCTGGTGTTGTATCCTCAGCAGTTGAAGAGACTCTGGATTTCGACGCTCCCTTGGCTAAACAATGCGTACATCGACTTTCTTTCAGCAGAGCATGCAAGAGCTCACAAAGGCAGTTGTCGGGGACACACGCGTTGTGTCTATAACCGTACTCCTCTTCGTCACTGCGTATCTGCTGCTAGGAGTATATCGTAGAAGACACAACGCGCCTGGCCCTCGTCGCCTCCCAATACTAGGAAATCTGCTGCAGATGCCCACTGAGCTCCAGTTTGTTCAATTCTCCAAGTGGGCGCAGAAATATGGTATGTTTATCGGAGCTCGTCTTCTAGTTATAACATATCCGTTAGCTAATCATTTCTAGGGCCAATTTACTCTCTGGACGCTCTCGGTCGACATATTGTGGTACTCAATACCTATGAGGCAGCAGGTGATTTATTCGGTGAGATTTCTTATTTACATATCCAGCTTCTGTTGGAGAGTGTAGGCTGATAAACATTCAGATCGGCGGTCCAATATCTACAATGATCGCCCCCGACTAGTCATGGCGAGTGAAATCCTAGGAAGAGGAGCTTTTCTGCCTCTCTTGAAAAATGAGGAGCCGTACGTCAACACATGTGCTTCACTTCATACTTTAACTTATGATGGCCTTGTAGATGGCGCAGGATGCGCCGTGCCGTACATGAAGATTTTAACGCTAGAGCTGTCGAACAGTACCGAACCACACAGCGTGAAGCTACTGTTCTAGCCCTGTTGCGCATTCTACAAAGCCCAAGTGCATGGGAGGAGAACTTACAAACGTACGTGCTGGATTCAATGATGACGGCAGATCTTTCTGAACGCTAATTATGATCGTGATTGTAGGATCAATGCGTCCGCCATATGCAACTCTGTCTACGGATGGCCGCCATTTGAACCAGGTGCACCTCTCATGAAGCACATGCAAGACTTTATAGCATATGGCTCGAAGGCCGCTTTGCCTGGTGCCCATCTCGTCGACATCTTCCCGATCATGAAATACATTCCGGCTTCAATAGCGCGATGGAAGCGTAAGGCAATGGAGTGGCACGAAGATCAGGATAAGGTGTTCAAGGGATTTCGAGTCGATGCCGTAGAGAAAACTGTGGGTACATGCATGAACGATGTGTTAGCAGTCACATTGATTTACAGCACGGAATGTACACAGCTCGCGGGCGAGTTGCCACAGAACTTTGTTTCTCAGCTCATCTTGGATGGGAACAAACATGGCCTCTCCGAAAAGGAGCTCACTTGGCTGCCTGGAATGCTATTGTAAGTGTGCTTAGTGGTCATGCGTTAGGAAGGCGGATTATACCCATTGCTTACTACTTGCTCGGTGTAGTTTGGGTGGAACAGATACCGTACGTGCATATCGAAGAACATGCCATTCCTCAGGTTTGTCTGACACTTGCCCTAGACCTTTGTGGCGATAATAAACTGTGTCCTCGCAATGCTTCATTACCCTGATATCATGCGCAAGGCCCATGAAGAGCTGGATACGATAGTCGGTCGGGAACGAGCACCTACCTTCGCCGACAAGGACAGTCTTCCTTATATTCAAGCAATCGTTTACGAGACTCTCCGGTGGCGTCCTCCCCTCCCATTGGGTAAGTTACTGGTTGACTACCTCGACCAAAAGATATCTGGAGTGCTTATGTATGATGTACTATCAGGTATCCCTCATGTCGCGACGGAGGTGAGCCAGGTTTTGCCTTCGATGAAGAGTGTTAATATGATGGTACACTGTCGCAGAGCAGCTGGTACAAAGGACACTTCATTCCGAAAGGTATGTACCAACTTTTTGACGTGCCCGCCATGTAGTTATTAATCACATGCATGTACAAAGGCACGATTGTTATCGGGAATATCTGGTACGGTCACTCTTGTTTTGACTCACTGAGCATCTTGTTTTAACATCGAGTACTGCCGCGATATTAAATAACAGGGCAATGAACCGGTGAGTAGCAGCCTCTCAGAATAAAGTCGCCATATACTGATCGACCTCTTACGCTGCCCTCAGAGACCCGTCTATACATACTGACTTCGATACCTTCCGACCTGAGCGATATCTGAGCGCTTCGGGCAAAGCGGAGGTGGTACCTGCAGACACCCATCAGATGGGACACACAAGCTATGGATTTGGTAAAAGGTATGCACCCATCTGGTGGTAAGCGATATCTGAAGCTCACATCGACCACAGAATCTGTCCGGGGATGCATTATGCCAATCAGGCACTATTCATCGGGCTCGCTACGATGTTGTGGGCATTTGACATTCAACCCTGTCTTGACGAGAAAGGAGAGGCCATATTGCCTCCTACAGATGAATGGGTTGATGCTGGATTTGTCGTGTAAGTGTTGATAGCTCTGCAGAAGCCTCATGAATGTGTCCAGAACTGAACTTGTTGTTAGGCGTCCGGCGTCCTTCGACTGCAACTTTACTCCCCGTTTCTCTGGTGTGCGAGAGATCATCGAGTCGACTGAAATTGGGTGAATGCTTCTTGATGTGTACTTAGATTCTATGCACTTCACTAGATGGTATGATCATGGTACGTGCTCCAGTGATTATATTGATGTACTTGGTCGCTGATCCTCTATGTACCGTTTGTCGTTCGCCGCGATAAACTTAGTCAGATTGCATGCACTCGCGGAGTAGCATTACGATATTCGATGGATAGCAGACACAAAATAGAATTCGGACTCAGCACAAACTTGGTGGCGTTCATGGTTATGTACACATATCATAATGTGTGACGTGCAAGTCCTCTTCTATGCCATCTCAACGGTCTAAGCGGGCATCGTGCGCTTCTCCACGACTTGTCTCTTTCTATCCAATGCTCTGACTAATGTGCAGTATTCAGAATTCGGAAACCCACAAAGTAGCCTTGTGTCCTTATGAATACTTACGCGCGGCTGACCATCTCTCGATGTGATGCATCGCAATGCCCATAACCCAAAAGTTCCGTCCTCTCTGTCTTGTAAACTACCTTGTACGTCATCTACATTCCCACCCATCAGTGTACTTGATAACATGTGACTGTCAACATGCTAATAGCCACTGTATAGCGTACTTCTTCTTCCTGTGGTGGCTTTTGGAGAAGGACCTTTGGCAAACTTTGGCAAATCAAGTTGTCAGTGGCGGCAGGGGAAGCATTGGTGGGTAAGGTTCAATACTAGCATTGCATTACAAAGTCTTATATTGGGCACTGACAATAATCTATAAAGGTCGTACCAAACACCCATCCTAGTACGCATCCATTTCCCTTCCACGCCCTGTCTGGTATAGCCCGACATGGATACGTTGGCAGTGATGACAAATCACGCTCAGGCTCGAGTTGACAAACTCATAAGCGTATTCCTCGCAGATCCATGGCTCACCTTAGTGTCAGCCTTTTTCGTCATTGTCGTCGGTACATACTTTGCACGTGGGGTATACCGCAGACTGCACACCGCACCTGGGCCTCCTAGACTGCCTTTTCTAGGAAATGTACTGCAAATACCGGCAGAATTGCAGTTCCTCCAGTACGCGAAGTGGGCCCAACAATATGGTAGGTGCAAATCCCGTTGTCCCTCGCCATATATTCTTCCCTGACTAGTATCCAATCCCCATGCGCTACAGGTCCGATTTTCTCCCTAGACGTCCTGGGTCGGCATGCCGTGGTACTCAACACCTACAAAGCGG
>JAXQGX010000407.1:0-14831 GCA_037040455.1 Irpex sp. P115-07
TCGATATGGGCGCCATCAACAGGTGGCCAACTTGGGTTCACGTAGCACTCGATGGATATGATGAGGGCCCAAAGACGCGGCATGTGTTGCAGCGAAGTTCTAAACTCTCGAGATGAACATTTGTCTCGTTCGAGAAGCGACATAAGGACCAGAGCTTACTGAGTAAGACCGTGACTGGTCGACTGCGGCTGCCAGTTCAGATGGTAAACAGTACTACTAATTATAACAACGCCATACTTTCAGCGTCCGTGATGCACCTCATTGCGTGAAGTCACTGACTTATTTCTTTGTTTCAGTTGGATGTGGCTGTGCTGCTGTGCGTACAAAGTCACAGTCGCTCCGAGACCCAGTGTGGTCGCAAGAGTCAAGTTGCATTGATAACATCATAATCGCATCTGTACTACAAGACACCAAGACGCCGAACTGTCATTAAGCTACTAGTGATTCGAAACAAAGGCGGTATACTACTCCGAGTGTGTCTGACATTGCTCTCCAGTTATCCAAGTCTCACTGGCTTAGACCCTTGTCTCCACTGCCCTTGCAACGGACGTTGGCTCGTGGGAGGATCCAAATTCGGAATTTCTGGGAAATCTGGGTCGTCCACTCGCCGGGGCTTGGGTTTGTTCGAAGACTGGCGGCGCATGCTCAGGCGGGACATCTGCTCAGGAAGTGATTGAAGAGATGAAGTAGAGGGTGTCGAGGGCACTGATAATTGCTCGTGGCTTCAATTGAGTCAATGGAACCGAACAGTCGACGCGTGTCAAAGGGTTTGGCCACAGATGGTGACGTAGTAGATGGGGTAGGCCTCGGAGATGAACTAGAGGGTGTCGAAGATGTTGAAACCCCTCTTATGGTGGAACTTGAGTTAAGAGTGCCGAAAATCAATTGAGAGGGCTCGAGGTTTGCAACAGGTGACGGCGCAACAGATCGGGAAGGCGGAGGAACGCGCGCCGACTGCAATTTTTTGGGACGAGGATGTGGGGCACGCGATCCAGGAAGGTCAACGCTTCCTTCTGAAACTTGTCTCCAGTCTATCCAGATCTTAGTGCTGTTTCTGGGTCCTTCCCAATGCACAGCGAGCTTTCCCAATAACGTTCTCTCGGCACAACGCGACACGAAAAACGAGTTGCTGACAATTATCATCCCAGCTTTGCAACGTGTAAGCATGACATTGGTCCGGCTTTGGGTGCGCAGGAAACCTGGGCTGGTCGTCCGTGTAGTCGATACGATGACATAGTTTGCCTCGTGTCCTATATTCCGCATGAGTACATAGTCCATCAAAATAGCACCTAGGTCCGTACCTTGAAAGCTATCCACATTGAAGACTTTGTCAGTCGGTAAATTGGCATTCTCAAGGACTTTAACGATAGTAGCACGCTGCGCGTCATACGGTGTGATGACGCAGTAGTCCGTATAACGATAACGGTCTACAAGTTTCGCCACAATCTGGGCTTCATCGACATTCTAAGAGAACTCTCAGCGATCAGAGCACTAAACTAAGTCATCAAACTACGGGCATACCTTCCAACTCTTACCAGCCCTTTCTTCCACTCCTTTGCCAACGTCGATGAAGGCGACGCTAGAAGAGTCGCGGTTCTTATGCACTGATTTCAATTTCGAGTCGTAAACCTTTTGCGAGATGAATTCCCCCAGGGGAACTGGCATACGATCTGTACAATTGTTACAAATGCACTGGTCAGAGCGTATTTAGACGACATACATTGCGTGTTGAGGAAATAAGAGCCAGACTTCAGATGCTTCACGTCGAATATACTTCTCAGCTGAGACACAGTATCTCGACCGAACGGTGGTACTGAAAGATGTTTTAATTAAGCAGAAGCACCACAGATAATGGCAATATACTAACGTTGCTTAGGGTCCCCAAAGAAGCACACTTTCTGCAAGTCCTTGAACTTGTGGAATAAATGCTTGAGCGCGACAGAGTCAGCAATGTCGTCCAATGGAGGCTGCATAGGTTCAGACGTACCATGAACTCGAAGACATTGATTTGAGAGGCTTCATCAACGACAAGCTTTATCATTGGGACAACTTTGAACATTTGGCAACTTTCCAGAGCCGGGTTCGATAGCGTGGAGAGAGTGCACAGTATGATTTTGCTGCCAGAAACCAGACGTTCCGTCGCATAGACGTCTTTTAGCGAGGATAAGTCGTCAGAGCGTACGAGGTTGTGCACAATATCTTCATAAAGGTACTCGTGCCTATGAAGACATGCGAGAATGAGCAAGAGAGAAGTTATCGCTGAAGAAGGAGACTCGTCACCATTCCACGTAGAACTCTTTCGATACGATGATCTTAAAGTCAGTCAGCCCTTTGTCGAAGAAGCTTCGTGCGATGTTCTTGACGCCAACGTTCGATTGAGCAATGATATAGGTTGGCTCGTTTTCTTTATTCCAGTAGTCTGCGGCTGCAGCGATAGTCGAAGTCTTTCCGGTACCAGGAGGGCCTATCAACAGATAGTCAGACATGTATTGTAAGCTCAAAAGCCTTTTTAAAAATATTTGACGCGCACCATGAGCGATGACGATAGGCTGCAAGGGAGATATCATTGCTGCTGCTACCTCCTTCTGCGACTCATTGAGTTTCGAGAAGGCAGTGTTCGAAGGGAAAGATAGATGCTGTGGCTTGCGTGTTGGAGAGTCTGCAGAAGGAAACCAGACAAGATCGACCATTGGCCGGTTTATCAGCTTTATGTCCCCTTGTAGGATGCGTAGGACATATTCGTCACGCGCATTCTCCGCACATGTAAGTTCTTCGCGGCCATGCACGGTTACACGAGTGATGTCGCTACGGTATTGGCCTTGCATGAGTTGTATCTTCGTCGTCTTGCCATTCGCGGACGTGGCTTGTCCAATCATACTTGGGCCACTTTCAGTATGGAATTCAACAGACGTCTTTGGTACACGGTTAGGTGCTGACATAAGCATGAGGTAGGGCGAACTCACCTGTTTGCTTTTCCGGACCCTCGTCGTGAATCGCGAATTCTCTAGAAGCAAGCCCTCGCTGTCAGACATGATACCCTTGAAGTCATTCTCGACCCGAATCGGCTTCTGCATGTCCAATAATTCCGCACAGAGCACCATGTTCTCAAGGCACGAGAGATGCTAGTAAGTACATTCATGAGCTCAAAATCTGACTCTCGAGTGAGTCTCAGGGAAATCTTACGTCACTTCGAAGTCCATTGCGAGCAGTATTGATGCGCTTCGCCGATGCCATAGCACCTGGATTGGCAGCGGCGCAGCTGTAGAATGGGGTTAATTGTGCATTCGCATCCTGCGCGATGATGTTAGGCACTTACACAGCACTGATCCATGCGCGCAAGGACACTTTACACATATTCTCGTACTCGTACTCGCCTTCATCGCCGTAGTTATCTGGGTACCACTGAGTATTGATTTGCCTCTTGTTGGGGCTCGGTTCGCTGATTTTGTCGATGAAATCGGATGGATACAACGGGCGTTCTCCGGTCGACACGAGCAATGTGGAAAGGTCTATCCCACTGACATTCCATCCCTGGTCGCGATGAAGATGGAGTGCGATTTTGGCCATGGAGAACCCCGCGAGAACCTTGTTTAGACGCGTGGTAATCAAGGTAGTGATATGCGGTCTCTTGGTAGACATCGTGCTAGCAGGGCCTGTCTTCCCGGGCCCCTTGAGGACACGTTTATTGGCAGTAGGAGCATTCTCACCACGAGCGGAGCCTTGCAAACTAATGTAGAAGGCTTCGTTCGTAGTGGCGAGGGCTACTGCCTCCACGTGTCCCTCTGCGGAGAATTGCAAAGAGATACCGAGGTGTGGCGTATCATTATCCAGGAGAGCGGAAAGTATTTCGTCGATATCTGAGTCGTCAAACTGATGTACGAAAAGGCGAGAATCGCGGGAGCGAAGGACGTTCTGAGAGATGTAGACCATGTTGAGAAAGGGGTGTTAGTGTCAAGGAAGAGGTTGAGTATGATGTTGCCGACGTGCGCTGGGTCTTTTATGCGCCTAGCCAGCGGCAAAATATGCTTTCTCCATCCGTTCAAACCCCAAGGTTTGACCAAAGAACGTTCGCAGGAATCCAGCTTGTCACGATGCGACTGCGCGAAAAGATGCTGTTAGCTGGATTCGATTCTATGGAGCGTTTCACTCACCGTACTTGGGTATGTGACTCAGAGCCGAAACCTTGTTGACATGCACCCCAACGTATGTAGATGGAAATGAGACGTATCGTGCCAAACTGGTGACTTCCCTTCTAAGTCGTGGACAGTGATTACTCCACTGTGTGCGATGCATGTCGATAACAGGTACAGGTGAGTGACGTTGCGCAGCAGAGATCTAAACCTGAGAAAACATCAAGTGATGAATTTGACGAAAAGTTTAACTACGCAACAGCCAACAGCGGTATGCATGCGCCTCACTAAGAGGAGGTGAGGCACATGCATGTCTCTGCAAAGTTTGCCAAAGTCTGGCATATAGCAATACAGCCGAAAACTCACCATCCCGTACCGTGCACTCGGGCCCATACAGATCTTAGTGACTGACACTCACCAAGATTCAGAGTAACTTGTCTTCGAATTTCCAAGGCTTGATCATGCGTCTCAACCCCGACTTCATGCGCCTTTAGATGAGTAGCAACATTTGAGCGTTGACGGTTGTCGGCAAGCGTACTGTATGCTACGGTAGATCTAGCAGACATCATCTTCGAGCTAGAGAGGCGAGACGGATGCCTGTGAGATCTATGAGAGCTCGACTCTGAGGAGCACCCGTGAAACACGGATTGCCCGGAGTGTGTCACGTGCATCGCATGCCGGCCGCAGCCTTGACGGCGAGAGCCCGGAGCAGAGCTTGGGAGTCACGGTAAAGTAACGACCAACTGGCCCGTTTGCCTCATCTTCAACAACGACGAGCTCGATGCCTCACCTTCAAGTTACAATAGAGAAAAGAGATGACCATCAGTTGCATGAACCTGCGTACTACTGGAATGTGACGTCAAGGCTCCGGACTACTGGTAAGTAACGAGTCTGAGACAAGCGCAGTTTACTGGTACTCCAGGCATATTCGACATTAATGTAACACTAGGCAGGCTTCCGGCCGAGGAACATCAGTCCCCGATTAAACCACGCACTGACACCTTGCGACTGGGGTTGATTCGCAGGAGCGGCCGAATTGGGGAGCTCCGGTAAGTCAGAAGCATATGCTGGCCCCGGTCCTGGCGTCGTGGAAGAGCGCAACGAAAGTTGAGCCATCTGTTCGGAAGGTGGCTGTGACAGTACAGGTACTTGTTGGGGTGAGGGCCGTGACGGTTGTCCGGTATGTGAATGCGTCGCAATCGACACTGCGTCCAGGCGAGTCGGATGTGGGGCAGGCACACCAGGAAGGTCAACGCTTCCCTCTGTGACTCGTCGCCAGTCGATCCAAACGGAATTACGAGGGTGTAAGGACATCCAATGTATTACTAGCTTCCCCAGTAGCGTGCGGCGACCACGACCGGACACGAAGGACCGGTTGCTGACAATAACCATGCCAGCTCTGCAGCGGGTCAACATGACATTGATACGGTGAACTTTGTCCAGGAACCCTGGCTTCTCCGTTCGTGTGACGGATACAATCACGTATTCGGCCTCGTGACCTGCGTGCTATCAGCACATAGAATATAGCACCAGATGGATTCCTTCACACCTTGAAAGCTGTCTATGTTGAAAACCTTATCGCTTGGAAGAAGAGCGGTCTCGAGAGCTTTCACGATGGCAGCCCGTTGTGCATCGTATGGCGTGATGACGCAGTAGTCTTTGTATCTGTAGTAATCTTGCACGAGTTTGACTACAATCTGCACTTCTGCGGCGTTCTGTGAGATCAATTTAGTGTTCGTCGAATTTCGAGGAAGGAGGTGTGTACGTACGGACCAGCTCTTCCCGACACTGACTTCCGTCCCTTTGCTCGCATCAATGAAGGCAATGCAGGACTTATCGCCAATACTATGACGGGATAGCAGCTTGGAATTGTAAACTTCGCGTGAGATGAAATCTCCGAGTGGAATCGGCATGCGATCTATTCCAATTTTCATGAATACGTTCCACATATATCCACACAATAACGTACACTGAGTATTCAGAAAATACGCCGTGGGCTTCAGGTGCTGAATATTGAGTATACTTTGCAGCTGAGGAACTGCATCCTGACGGAAAGGTGGTACTGTAGGACCGTGTTAAGGAAGTTCTTGGTTGAAGGCAATGGGCGAACTCACATTGCTTGGGATCCCCGAAAAAGCAAACCTTCTCCAGCTCCTGAAACTTGTGGAATAGGTGCTATGAATGTAGTCAATA
Organism: Irpex sp. P115-07; assembly: GCA_037040455.1. Taxonomy (NCBI): domain Eukaryota; kingdom Fungi; phylum Basidiomycota; class Agaricomycetes; order Polyporales; family Irpicaceae; genus Irpex; species Irpex sp. P115-07. The sequence continues at coordinate 6,324 of JAXQGX010000407.1, forward strand.
CCCGAATAGTCGGTTACCATACGTGCATAAACGTACCATGTACTCGAAAACGTTGATTTGGGAAGCTTCATCGACAACGAGTCTAACCATCGGATCGACCCCCAACGAACGATAGCGGTCAAGGGCCGGGTTGGAGAGCATGCCAAGTGTGCACAAGATGATTCTACTTCCTGAAAGGCGTTCTGTGACTTCAGAAGCGCCTTGAGAGAGTTCGTTAGAAAATATGATCTTATCCTTCATTGCGAGGTATAGATGTTCGTGCCTAAACCGAATATTGTGCAATATTAGTGACATTTGTATGCATCTGCGAAAAGACGTTCACCATTCGTGGTGGAATTCGTTCGATACGATCAGCCTGAAATCGGAAACACCTTTCTCAACGAGGCTGCGAGCTATATTCTTGACGCCAACATTGGATTGGGCTACGATGCAGGCTGATTTTCCCTCTGAGACCCAATAGGCAGCAGCAGCAGCGATTGTCGAGGTTTTCCCAGTCCCCGGAGGACCTGCAACGACTGATCAAGTATAGCCACTATGATCAAACGTCAAGCACCTACCGTGGGCGATAACGATAGGCTGAGATGGAGACAGCATGGCGGCCACGACCTCCTTCTGTGACTGATTGAGCTCCGAAAATGCCTCGGTTTCGAGAGGTGGTGGATGCGGCGGCCTATCCGCTAGCGTAGCATCACCCTGAGGAAACCATATGAGCTCAATGAACAGTCTACCCGTTAACTCTATGGTCCCTTGCAGGATTCGCAACACGAATTCGTTCTGAGCTCTCTCGGAAACCGTAGGATCTTCGCGGCCATGAACTGTAACGCCTATGATACCACTAGTATCGCTAGGATATCGACCTCGAGCTAGCCCTATACTCGTTGATCTGCCTCTCGTGGCTATGGCTCGTCCGAACAGACTCGGCCCGCTTTCGGTGCGTAGCTCAATTGAGGTCTAGTAAAACGCTCAGACATGTGAGTGAAGACAAAATTGTACGTATTTACCTGACTGCTTGTACGAATCCTATTAGGATAACGAGCGTTCTCCACTTGCCAGTTCTTTCCGTTCGCAACGATGTCCTTGATCTCGCCCTCAACAGATGTCGGTGTCAGGCTCTCGAGAACTTCTGCGCAGAGAGCCATATCTTCGAGACAGGATAAGTACTACAAGTGTCCACTTGAGCGATCAGGTCCGTCTATCAAACAGTAAAACTCACTTTGATTTCAACTCTACTGGTATCCACCTGGGCAGCAGACTGCACGGCTGTCTCATCGGCACCAGCGCATCTAGGTAAATAGTGTAAGTTGGTTTTTATGGCTAAAAATGGACAAAGAGATACATACATGGCGCTGATCCATGCACGCAGGCAAGTTCTTCTTTTCGCATCTTCGCCGTCGGTGGCAGGATACCACAAGTAATCCACCTTATTTCTGTTGAAAGTCGATTCGATCTTCTTTTCAACGAAGTCAGATGGATATTGCGCTCGTTCTCGGCCTGATACCAGAAGACTAGAGAGATCCACCCCCGCGACATGCCAGTGTAGATGACGATGGAGATGAAGTGCAATTTTGGCCATATGAAAGCCGGCCAAGACCTTACCCAGCTCGGTACTTATTTTCGTCGTGATGTCTTGCGGACTCGAATTAGCGTCAGTACCACCGCGAACAAAGCCTTGCAACGTCAAGTATAAGGCTTCGTTTGCAGTGGAAAACGCTAACGCCTCAACGTCACCCTTAGCTGACAGCTGTATGGAGATACCGAGATACTGCGCGGCTATCCCTCGTAGGGCGAACAGTAACCCGTCGATTTCACGATGGTCAAAACAGCGAACGGGAAGCTTCGACGGCTGCGGGGATGGAAGGATATCCTGTATGATGTCGTCCATGTCTAGAGAATGTCTCGCAGGGGGGAAAGTTGTTATCCCATTGTGTACGATAGATTGTGAACCTTTATACACTCAGCCTGCGATACCCACGTATGAGGTTGAGTGACAAGACATTTTCACGCGAGAAGTGCTTCTATGAAGTAGCTGCTACGAAACACAACGACTGCGGTGCAAACACAGCTACCGAGATATCAGCTTCTGTAATATGAACGTAGGTTTGTACCCACCTTACTCGAACGCATGACTCATGCGCAACATCTTCTTTAACACAACCTAGATAGCGTGTGCAAATATCGAATCGTTTTGAGGTCGGCGTGTGGACCGCAATTGCCTGTGTGATATTCTGCGCAGCATATGAAGAGAGTGGCCATTTGAACCCATAGTAGTCGCGAATTGCAGACCTCCACCACGAGGCTTTGACGACCCCGTACATACATCCTTGTACAGTAAGCGGACTACACACATATTGCCACACAATGAAGCTTGTGAAATCGTGTCAAACTCTACCAGACCCTAGAACACAGAGGCTGGGTAAGATGGTGAGAAACGCAATGCTGTGCATCCGAGCCATGACGAAGCTTACCTCGCAAGTTTGTGGCCCTTAAGCTCGTAACTTCGCAAAGCAGTAACCCTAGTTCAACGCGCCGCATGAGTAGCAGCAATTGAAAACCGATGTCACTTATCGAAACATTCCTGTCAAAGAACATCTCACCTTCAAGATGAACGTTGAACGTTGATAAACATTCGACGTGAGGGGCTGAGCAGAACTCGAGGAGCACAGGTAGGCCTGAAACACGGCTTGCCCGGAGGCGTCACGTGCATCGCATGCCGGCGCGCAGTCTTGACGGCGAGAGCCCGGACAGAGCTTGGGAGTAAAGTAACTACCAACTGTTCCCCTCACCTTCGACAACGACGAGCTCGACGTCGCGAGCATGGCGGACGACTTTGTTCGTCTAGTTTCTCAAGCAAATCCCGCCCTTCGACAATATCAACCTGCTGGCAATGGTTACCCACCTTCGTCTTCATCATACCATACTCATAACGACTCTACACAACTTGATCCGTTCTTCGACGATGAGGACGACGTCCCGGACTCTGCGTTCGGTAGGCCCGCGGCCATGATGTCCAAGGAGAGCGGGCTCCCTTTGGCGACCTCAGCAGCTCCCCCAGCTGGTCACGGAAGTATTGCGCCGGACGGAGATATACTGCAGGACTGGGATGATGTACCTGAGACTCAACAACCCTATGCTGGATCTGCCTCATTTCCTGGCTCATCTGGACATGCTGCTACCTCTACTAAGCCTCCAAAGAGGCGGAGGAAATGGAAGTGGCCATGGAAGAAGGAGGAAGAAGTATTGGAAGGCGAGAGGGTTATTGCCTTGAATAATGCTGCCGCGAACTCGGAGTACCGTTCCAACTATGTTTCGACGAGCAAATATAACGCTGCCACGTTCTTGCCTAAATTCCTCTTCGGTATATTGTATTATCCTCTCTCCTTCATGCGCGGTGCTAACAGTCATATTCAGAACAATTCTCCAAATACGCCAACTTATTCTTCCTGTTCACGGCCTGCATACAACAGATACCGGGAGTCTCTCCGACCAACCGCTACACTACCATAGCACCTTTGGCGGTTGTGCTACTTGCCTCAGCGATCAAGGAGTCTCAGGAAGACCTTGTATGTCCCTCGTACGTTCTCGCATGCTGTACCATCCACTGAGACAGGCGTCCAGAAACGTCATCAATCCGACACTGAACTGAATGCGCGATTAGCCAAGATCTTGCAACCAGATGGAACCTTCAAAGACACGAAATGGAAAGACATGCGGGTTGGAGACGTAGTACGAATGGAGAGCGACGACTTCATCCCGGCGGACGTTGTTCTGCTTAGTTCCAGTGAACCAGAAGGTTTCTGTTACATCGAAACATCGAATTTGGATGGGTGCGTAGTGTGACAAGCAGATTTCACCTATACTCATGCTACCTAGAGAGACGAACTTGAAGATTAAGCAAGCGTCCCCACAAACATCTCATCTTACTTCACCGCATCTTGTCACTGCGCTACACGGCACTCTACGTTCAGAGCACCCCAATAACTCTCTGTACACTTTCGAAGCAACCTTGGAACTAGCGGGAAACATGGGCGTGCCGAAGACTATTCCATTAGGTCCCGACCAAATGTTACTTCGTGGGGCGCAGATTCGCAACACCCCTTGGTCCTACGGTTTGGTCGTCTTCACTGGTCATGATACGAAGCTGATGCGGAACGCAACGTACGTGTTCCGCCTATTTATTCAATCTATGTTTAGATACTGATGGTTGTATAGAGCTGCGCCTATCAAACGCACAGCAGTCGAACGTCAGGTCAACACCCAGATTGTATTCTTGTTTATCCTTCTAGTCGCTCTGTCGTTGGGATCCACTATTGGCAGTAGTATTCGCTCTGTGAGTATCTTCCAAGAGGCAAAAGCATAGCTCGCTGAGCAGATTATAGTGGTTCTTTGCCAACGCCCAATGGTATCTTCAAGAATCCTCATCAATAAGTGGCAGAGGTACGTAGTACAAGCGAAATTGCAGTCACTGCTCATCCTTAGTATATCATTTTCAGCGAAGGAGTTCATCGAAGGTACGATCCAGCACTCTCGGTACACACACAGGCTGTTGATTCGGCTATAGATATCCTAACGTTCATCATCTTGTACAACAACTTGATTCCAATCTCGCTAATTGTCACGATGGAGGTTGTCAAGTTTCAGCAAGCCCAACTAATCAACTTCGACCTCGATATGTACTATGCGAAGACGGACACCCCTGCGCTTTGTCGAACGTCATCGCTCGTGGAAGAACTTGGCCAAATCGAATACGTCTTTAGCGACAAGACAGGCACGCTTACCTGCAATGAGATGGAGTTCCGCTGTTGTAGCATCGCCGGTGTGGCTTATGCGGACGTTGTTGATGAGAGCAAACGTGGTGAGGACGGTAAAGATGGCTGGCGAACCTTTGCGGAGATGAAGACTATCTTGGAAGGTGGTGCAAATCCCTTCGTTGATGTTGCACCCCAACCAGGAGACGAGCGGGAGGTCATTCACGAGTTCTTGACCTTGCTGGCTGTTTGCCATACCGTCATTCCAGAAAATCGAGATGGCAAAATGCATTACCAGGCCAGCAGTCCGGATGAAGCTGCCCTTGTCGCCGGTGCGGAATTACTGGGTTATCAGTTCAAGGTAGGTTAATCGACATTTGTGTGTCTGGGTAAGATTACACTGACGATACTGCAGGCTCGTAAACCGAAATCGGTCTTTGTTAACATCATGGGTGCCGAGTACGAATACGAGATCCTGAACGTTTGCGAGTTCAACTCCACGCGGAAGCGCATGTCAACGATTGTTCGTGGTCCGGATCGCAAGCTACGCATATTCTGCAAGGGTGCGGATACTGTCATTTTGGAGCGCTTGAGTGAGAATCAGCCGTACACGGAGAAGACGCTATTACACCTCGAGGTTTGTCGAACTATGGCTGCGTATCTTGTCTTCTTCTCTGAACATAAGTGTAGGACTACGCCACAGAAGGTCTTCGAACGCTATGCATCGCTTCCCGCGAAATATCCGAGCAGGAATACAAACAGTGGCTGACGATTTACAACCAAGCGGCTGCGACCATCAACGGACGAGGGGACGCCCTGGACAAGGCTGCTGAGCTAATCGAGAAGGATCTCTTCTTGCTTGGTGCGACCGCCATTGAGGACAAGTTGCAAGACGGTGTTCCGGATGCGATTCATACGTTGCAAATGGCTGGTATCAAGGTTTGGGTGCTGACGGGCGATCGTCAAGAGACTGCTATCAATATTGGCATGTCGTGCCGGCTCATCTCTGAGTCTATGAACTTGGTAAGTGTATCTGTGTTATCGAAGCCGTAATAACGAGACTAATCACATACGCAGGTCATCGTGAACGAGGAAACCTCACACGAGACACACGATTTCATAAATAAGCGGCTTGCAGCGATTAAAAACCAGCGTAACACGGGCGAACTCGAGGACTTGGCTCTGATTATCGGTGAGTTTGAGCTGTCGTTCACGTCGGGCCATGCTCAATCGCTGACGTTCGTTTGCGCAGACGGCAAGAGTTTGACGTATGCCTTGGAGAAAGAGATCTCGAAGACGTTCTTGGAGCTCGCGATCATGTGTAAGGCTGTGATATGCTGTGAGTGCTTGTTTACATTTGGATGCGGAGCCGCAAGTTTTTAATGCTGGTATACCTGCTCAGGTCGTGTATCCCCTCTGCAGAAGGCGCTAGTAGTGAAGCTTGTAAAGAAGAACACGAAGGCCCTTTTGCTTGCTATTGGAGACGGCGCGAACGACGTTAGCATGATCCAAGCTGCGCATGTTGGTGTCGGTATCTCCGGTCTTGAGGGTCTGCAGGCTGCGCGATCTGCAGATGTCGCTATCTCGCAGTTCAGGTTCTTGAAGAAGCTTCTTCTTGTTCATGGAGCTTGGAGCTACCAACGGCTGTCTAAGCTCATTCTATGTGAGTTTAGTTGTGGTTATGTGCTATTGTGTGCATTAATCTCATTATCCTATAGACTCCTTCTACAAGAACATCGTGCTCTACATGACACAGTTCTGGGTAAGTCCGTCAATCGGTCATGATTCACGGTTCTAACCCACTGTTCCTTAGTATTCCTTCTTCAACAACTTCTCCGGACAAATCGCCTACGAATCATGGACACTATCATTGTACAACGTCGCATTCACCGTCTTACCCCCTCTCGTCATCGGAGTCTTCGACCAGTTCGTATCGGCTCGTATTTTGGATAGGTATCCACAGCTCTACATGCTTGGCCAGAAGAACGTGTTCTTCACACGGACAGCGTTCTGGCTGTGGGTAGGCAACGCTTTGTATCACAGCTTGGTGAGTGAGGAAAGAAGATGATCGACAGTTCGGAACTGATCGAAGAACCTTCGTAGATCCTGTTCGGGTTCTCTGTGATTCTGTTCTGGGGAGATTTGAAGCAGGCCACTGGTTTCGATTCTGGACATTGGGTCTGGGGTACTTCACTATACCTTGCTGTGCTGTTGACCGTCTTGGGTAAAGCTGCCCTTGTCTCTGAGTACGTATATCAAAGCTTCATTCTTTAAGGGCAAGATTTTGACTCCTTTTCTATAGTCTTTGGACAAAATACACCGTCGCCGGTACGTGCTCTCCGTTCCCTCGATATAGCCTAAAATTGACAGTACCTCCGTAGCCATCCCTGGATCATTCCTGTTCACCATGGCTTTCCTCCCGCTATATGCTGTCGTCGCTCCCGCGATCGGATTCTCCAAAGAATACCTGAATATCGTACCTCGACTATGGACGGACGCCGTCTTCTATTTCATGCTCCTCCTTGTCCCAACACTCTGTCTTTCAAGAGATTTAGCATGGAAATAGTGAGTGACCACCTCAACCCATTATGACGTTCTAACCACCACACTCTTTACAGCTACCGACGCACATACAAGCCAGAAACCTACCACATCGCGCAAGAGATCCAAAAGTACAATATTCCCGATTACCGGCCACGGCAAGAGCAGTACGTCATTACCATGGCAACGCCGATCTTTTTTCCTTTATCTGACCATTTCGTCGCCGCGCCACGTTCTGCCAATCTGAAAATAGGTTCCAGAAGGCAATCAAGAAAGTTCGTGCGGTCCAGCGCATGCGGCGCAACCGCGGTTTTGCGTTCTCGCAGACTGAGAACGTCGCTCGCCAGGACCAGGCGAGGTTGATTAGGGCGTACGACACGACCAAGACGGATGCCAGGCCGTCAGGGTATTGAGGTGTTGTGCTTTTTGGAGTGTGGAGGTAGTAACATGGTTTATTTATGACATCGTATTGGACATTGTATTTCATGAGCTAATGTTTAGATACTAATCCATGGAGCTTCGAGTAAAATACCGAGCAGATGCGCGCGGAGGCGGTCATCATCGACTCGGCGAAAATGTCGTGACAGGTATATGGATTTCGGTAGCTTCATGCATAAGTCTCTTGGGCTCGTTACTGAGAGAGAGAGAGAGGGGAGGAGAGTGCAGAATGGAATTGATCTCTGGCTAGGCCTTTGTATATTACGAGCTCCACGACTGACATTGTCTGATCGCCTACTGTTGAGCTACCACGTCCGGCCACGTTCACCGCACGCTGGTCAGATTTACATTTTGTGGAACGTCTACACATCAATCCAGGTCGAGTAGACGCGATATCAAAGACCTCTTTGTGACATTCCAGCTATACAGCGGCTGATCCGTACGAGAAATTCTCAGGTTTCGCACCAGCTGACTATACTTTGCACCGCATTCGATGACAAGCGTCCATTGTCTGCTCGCTGGTACAACAGGTGCACCATACTGAACCACATAGAGATTGCCAAATGGGGGGCGCTGTGTCGGGGTGGGCGTCTCTCCAATTGTCTGTGGGATTGAAAGTCCGCGTGTGTGGTCTCACCTCCAGCAAGCCTCTCGCTGTGCAGGGACAAGAAAAGCTGGTTTCCAGGGTGCAATAAACTGAATACGACGAGAGCTAGAAGAGAACTTGGAGTGATGGGATGTGCCCGCCTAAGCGGTGTGGGCGAAAAGATGGATCACGACGAGT